>JARYGA010001691.1:0-38308 GCA_030545235.1 Helianthus tuberosus | reverse complement strand
TATAGCACATTCGTAATCGTTCAGTAATTCGACCCATCTACGTTGTCGCATGTTCAGTTCCTTCTGTTTGAAGATATGTTCGAGGCTTCTGTGATCAGTATATATAGTGCACTTGGTACCGTACAGGTAATGTCGCCATATCTTGAGTGCAAAAACAACAGCTCCCAGCTCTAAGTCATGTGTAGTGTAATTCCATTCGTGAATCTTAAGTTGGCGCGAGGCGTAGGCTATAACTTTATCCCACTGCATCAATACACATCCAAGACCCTGGATAGATGCATCGCAGTAGACTACAAAATCGTCCGTGCCTTCAGGCAATGAGAGGATAGGTGCGCTACAAAGTCTATCCTTTAAGTGCTGAAACGCTACTTCCTGTGCATTACCCCAACGATAAACAACACCTTTCTGCGTCAGTAGTGTAAGCGTCTGAGCAATCTTCGAGAAGTCTTTGATGAACCGTCTATAATAACCCGCCAAATCCAAGAATTGGCGTATTTCGGTTGGTGTGCGAGGTGCAGGCCAGTTCTTGATCGAATCCACCTTGGATGGATCGACATGAATCCCATCCTTGTTTACCACGTGGCCTAGAAAGTGGACTTCACGAAGCCAGAAGTCGCATTTTGAAAACTTAGCGTATAGCTGTTCCGTTCGTAGAAGTTCCAAAATAAGTCGTAAATGATGCTCGTGCTCCTCCTGACTCTTCGAGTAGATCAGAATGTCGTCGATGAAAACAATGACGAACTTGTCAAGATAAGGTTTGCACACCCTGTTCATAAGATCCATGAAAACCGCAGGTGCGTTCGTCAACCCGAAAGGCATGACCAGAAACTCGTAGTGGCCGTAGCGTGTTCTGAACGCTGTTTTGGAGACGTCCTCATCCCGGACTCTCAGTTGATGATACCCTGACCTTAGATCAATCTTCGAGTAATAGCTCGACCCTTGCAACTGGTCGAATAAATCGTCGATGCGTGGAAGGGGATAGCGATTCTTCACAGACACCTTGTTCAATTCGCGGTAGTCTATACACATGCGGAAGGTACCGTCCTTCTTCTTTACAAATAATACCGGAGCTCCCCAAGGCGAAGAGCTAGGACGTATGAAACCCTTTTCCAAGAGTTCTTGCAGCTGCTTAGACAGTTCTTCCAGTTCCGTTGGAGCTAAGCGATAAGGTGCTCGAGCTATAGGTGCTGCTCCTGGAGCTAGCTCGATCTGCAATTCGACCTGACAATGAGGCGGTAACCCAGGTAATTCTTCAGGAAATACTTGAGGAAAATCGCGTACTACAGGAATATCCTCAATCTTTTTATCTTTCTTCGATGTATCCGTAACGAGTGCTAAAACAGTTGTGTGGCCCTTTCGCAAACACTTCTGAGCCTTCAAGAAGGATATGATGCCACTCACGACACCACTCTTGTCGCCTTGAACTTCGAGAGGTTCTTTACCAGAACGAGGAATACGAATGATCTTCTCCTTGCATAAGATCTCTGCTTGCTGTTGAGATAACCAATCCATACCGATGACGATGTCGAAACTACCCAGAGTTATAGGAATGAGGTCGATAGAGAAAGTCTGACCAGCGAGGATAAGATTACAACCCTGAACTATGTGTGTGGCCTCTAAACTTTTACCGTTAGCTAACTCTACGACATGTTTGGTGTTCAAAAGTGTTGGTGCGCGTTTAAGCATTTGACTAACTTTCAGAGACATATAACTGGTATCCGCACCCGAATCAAATAACACAGTAACGTAAAATTCGTCGAGAAGAAACTTACCCATAATCACATTAGGATCGTTCCTTGCATCAGCCTGACCAATCACAAATGCACGACCCCTAGCACCATTGTTGTTGTTTCCCCCATTGTTGTTCCCATTGCCCTGATTATTGTTGTTGTTATTCTGGTTCTGGTTTAACTGAGGGCAATCCCGCTTAAAGTGGCCTTCAGCCCCGCACTGAAAGCATCCCCTATTTCCTTGTTGTTGTTGTTGCGGCTGGTTTCGTGGAGCTGGTGGCTGTTGTTGCTGGTTCTGGTTCGCAGGCCTCGAGCTCCTGCAGTCTTTAGCTTCATGACCTACCCTTAGACATCTCTGACAGCGGCCCTTGCGACACTGACCACTGTGGTGTCTGTTGCACCTGTTACACAGTGGATGATTTCCCCGATATCCACTCTGCCCCTGACCACCAGAAAATTGCTGACTCGGGCCCTGGTAATCATTAGTCTTGCGTTGCTGAGCTTGAGACTGAACGGTAGCTGAACCCTTGCTGGAATCCCCCTCCCATTTCCGCTTGTTGTCACTGGGAGTAGCGAGAGTAGATGAAGTAGTAGCGATAGTAGTAGTACTGATGCGTTTAGGCAACTTGTTCTACTCCACCGCCTGATCCTTGAGACGGTGAGCCAACTGGACAACCTGCTGGTAGGTGGCAAGGTTTGCTGAAGTCACATGACTTTGGATCTCTGGCACTAGACCACTGAGATAAAGTTCGATACGCTTAACTGGAGGGTCCACCATAGTAGGACACAGTAATGCAAGCTCATTTGATCTCTTTGTATACGCCTCAATCTCTGACCCCGTCATCTTGAGGTTGAAGAACTCGACCTCCAGCTTATGAATGTCGTCACGACTGCAGTATTCCTCCTTGATCATTTCCTTAAAGTTGTTCCATGGAGTGGCGTTAGCTGCGACCAACCCCAATATTTGAACCTGAGCTTTCCACCATGTGAGGGCTAAACCCTCGAGAGTACCAGTAGCATACTTCACCCTGCGTGCCTCAGGGCATTCACACATCTCGAACACCGACTCTAGCTTCTCGAACCAGTGGAGAAGACCTACGGCTCCTTCAGTGCCGCTGAAAGTAGTTGGACGACAGTCCATGAAAGTTTTGAAAGTGCAAACAGGTGGTTGACCTCCTGCTTGTGCGGCTGCAACTGCCGCAGCAATTTGTTCGTTAATGAGAGCCGTCAACTGGGCTTGTGTCATGTTGATACGTCCAGACATGATCTTCATAGCAAAGACAACATGAGTGAGATAGGTTCGCGAATAGTGCGATGACAGAAGAGAGTGAGCACACAAGTATTCTCAAGCAATAACATATAGTAGGTTCTGTAATCTAAGCATACCACGAGCAAGGTTCTATGTAATTCTAGCAAGTAGGTAAAGTAACATGAATAGTAGTACCTATGATGTTAAGCCTTGCACGGGGAGCGAAGCGTCGTTGTGGATCGTTGAGCACTGTACTGGTTATAGTCTGGTTTTAACAAAATCGTTTTCCCCTTATTAAAACCGAGTTCTCTATAACCAATGGCTCTGATACCAATCTGTCACACCCCCAAAATCCACACGCGGAGTGTCACCGCTTGGAGGCGTGACTGACCAGGATCAAGCCACCAATCATATCAAACATAATAAGTATTAAATGTAATTTTAACCAAAAGATATGAAAGGTGTTCAAACAAAACATGTTAAGTGTATAGCGGAAGCATAAAGTGTATACCCAACGTAAGTAGTAAGTTCAAATGTTTAAATGTTTTATCATAAGTTCCACAATCCGCGCCCACAACGACCGCATCTCCCGTGCAAGCTCCAAGAGTACCTATGGTCCTGCAAGGCATGTAATAGAGAGTCAACAACTAGTTGAGCGAGTTCACAGTTGGTTATTCAGTTATAGTGTTCGTATTGTAATTCGTAAGCTCGTTTAGTAATCATGTAATGTATGTAATGGTATCGCGTCCCTCCAGGCATGTTTGCGAAGTTTAGTGGGGTTTTCCCATGTTTTCTAGACTAGGTATATTCGTATCGCGGCCCACCCGACATGTTTGCGAAGATTAAAGTATAGTTCGCGGCCATTCTAGGCATGTTTGCGAAGATTGTTCTATTATTGCGGCCAATGGCGTGTTTGCGAAGAGAGAGTATATGTATCACTAGTCTAACAGTATCTACTAATAACCTTCCCCTCCCGAGGAATAATTCCATTAATCATGTAAGTATAAGAAACATTCAACCCATTCCCAACCCCGGGAATCCCATGCCTTGGTAAGAGTGTGAACTCACCTTGGGTTTGCTCGGTATGCTAAGTATGTACTCAATTAATCAATCACATCCTATAGTACGCACATATACATAATCAGTTTGTGTTCACATATAACACACAGTTGATAAGCAAGTAGCACGTAGCACGTATTTGAGATCATACACAAGATGGTTACACTTAACAGCAGTTAACTAACCATGTTAACTTTCAACAGAATTAAAGTAAGTTACTGTGCTGATTGCACATTTGGCGAAACACACATTTGGCGAAACACAAATCGGCGAAACACATATTTTGTTTCGTCATTCATGGTCTCGGCGAAACACTTATGTTTCGTCGTCACCTGTGTTTCGTCTAAGGTGTCTGTTACGTCGAGCACATAACTGTTCCAGCAATAATAAACAATAGCACATAATCTTAATGCCCTAGTGGCCAACATCTATCAACCACCGCCAAGTATCATTGGACCGAAATTACATATTCTGCACACCATAATTACACCTAACCATGAGATCATTGATTTGCATGAATACCAAACTGATTATTTTCAATACAATTATGCTTGCATGATATTTATAAGTTGCACACATACATATGGCAAATCTGACAAATTCACATGCACATATGAATGCTATGGCCGACATTTTAAAGTAAATCCCCTTTGGCTGCATTATACAAAGCACATGCATAAACAATAATAACCTAATCGCCTACATCTATAATCCATGAACAAGATTACCTAACCTTCATACAAGCCGATTCATCATGTACAGATATAATCACAGCAAACCAAATAACAACATATCATTACACATAAACATGAATGATCGATTGATCGGAAAACTTATAGCACTAACCAAGATGATGATTTGATCGCACAAAGGTTTCTGATGGGTTCTAGTTTGCCGTCACACAGCAGAGAGTCCTCTAGGGTTTCTGTTTTGTCAAAAGTGTGACTAACAAACTGGTTGATTCACTAAAATACTTATCGTTACGTGTTGGGCCCTTAATGGGCTTCAGTGAAACTGGGCTCGGCGAAACACCCTGTTTCGTCGAGATGAGGTTGACGAAACAGATCCTGTTTCATCGAGATGCTCTTGGCGAATCAACTTCTGTTTCACCGGGTGTGAATGATGTGGTAACAGTTTAAGTTTCTAAACAAGTCTTATGTTTAACAACCAAACACATAATCATGCAAACACAATACGTTTTATTATAACACGAAGTGTACAGTTACAAGTCAGACAATTCAAACAACTAAACAGTCAAAGTCAACGTGCATTAAATGCGAAAGTGAAAGTCGGAAACTCGAGTTGTCAGAGAACCTGTAGAACCTGAGGTACTTGCTTTTTCATCACACCCATTTATGTGTTGGGTGTAGTTGTTTTGGCTGTTACGCTTTAAAATTTTGACTTGTTGGACAAAATCTATGTTTGATTTGTTTTCAAAAGTCTCAATTTTATCAGTACCCTTTGATGCTACAAATTTGACATCACTGTTTTTCTTCTTGTAACGAGCTCCTTTTGTTTCAAACTTTGAATGAGAAACGTTAGGCTTTTGAGCTCGTTGAACTGGTTGTTTACCCTTAAAAGCAATAGTGTCACAACCCCCGATCCCTGTTTCCCGGGAATAGGCGGACGCGATCCCAGAGTTCCGGTGGTATCAGGTTATTTAATCTCGCAGCGGAATTTACATCAGGATCGTAGTTAGGAAATGTTTATCAGAGTAAAACCACCATATTTCATATTAATAATCACATGGTTAAAACCCAAGTTTCTTATTACAATACATTTATAGGGATAAACCCTATCTTATTGAATTTAAAACATCGTTTATTAGGTAACTTTTATAGCCACATTATCCCCAAGCCTTGAGTGCTCTCCAGCTGGCTTTTTACTAATTGGTTGTCACATTGGGTTACCTGAAACGCGTTTTAAAAACATTTGTCAGTCGAAAATACTGGTGAGTAAATCCCAGTTTAATCAAGTTTAAATAAAAAGTCACAGTGAACAGTATTGAGAGCGATCACATTGTTTATGTCTACACAATTACTCCATTAGTACTGTCAACCCTGACTTGTGGGTCATATTACCAATTGGCTAACTCATTGTCCAATGGTAACGTATTGTCATTCTCGACTTACTACTCACAGTGTAGTACATTTTGTATACAAAACCCCAACATACTGGCAATAATTGAAGAACTACAAAGACTCAATCACTGCTAAATTTCATAGTAAAACATTTAAGGTTTGGTAAAACATTACCAAAAATATTAACAAAAGGAGGATAAACTCACAAAAAGGTTTACACAAAAAGAAGGATTACTCACATTGCTATCTTAGACTTCTTGTAAGGGTTTCCTGGATATAATCTATAATTTATACAAATGTACATTGGTTAGTAACATAACCCTTTAAAAATATTAATGATACCCTCCCCGAGACGACATTCCAACAACTACGTCGGGCAGAACCACGACCGTTGTTACGGAACCCTAAATCAATCGGGCAGCGTAACTATTACGAAACTAGGGTTATAATACTTACAACAGAGCAGAACCTCGCTAATTAGGGGATATAATACCAACGTATTATAACACTACTACAGAAATTGAGATTTAGAATTTGAGAATGAGCGACGGAAAACGAAAACCCGTTGCCTGCTTATATAGGGCTGAAATCTAACTCTCACGCGCCCCGCGTAAAGGTAGCCTTAGGGCTACGCGGCCCGCGTCAACCCTGGTCAACAGGGTAGCTTAGCTGGGTCAGCTTGTAGGTCCGCCACGATGTCGACACGTGTCAGCTCAGGGCTGCGCCACCATTTCGATCTCACGCGGGCGTTAACTTAAACGGGGTCTTACGCGGCCCGTATTAACTAAAGAAACTCAAAGGAATCTGGTATCCACCTTGATACCGCCCGCGTAAGTGGTTAAGGTGGGTCTACGCGGCCCGCCTTGACTTACTATTTTCAGATTTTTATTTATTTTATATGTTATGACACGTTTCGGGCTCGGTTTTCACATACGGGGTGTATTTACAGACATATAAGGATATAATAGGGTGTCGGAAATATTATGAGAGTGTTGGTTTTACATAGGGTTGTTACAAGTAGGTTGTTGCTTTGTCAGTTGTCGTTGATTTCCAAATTGTTTTCTGATTTCAGCTTTTGGAATTGGGTCACATTGAGTTACAACAACTCCCGGGATCGTCTTTCCCAAAAACTTGCTTGTGTTATCTTCAAAAACTTTATCAATCGAAGATGGATTGACATTTTTAATTGGAAAATCGCTGTCTGAGTAAATTTTAACATCTCCGACCAATGTATACAACACGTTATTGCTCTTAACAACATACACAAATTCCTTGTCATCCTTGACATTCTTGACAGGATCTATCACGTGTTTGACAACTGGTTGAATAGCAGGAGTAGGAGGATCACAAAGAATGTAATTCTCAATTGGAATTTCTACTCTTTTCAACTTATCAAGTAATTTATCCTGATCACTCACATCTGATTCATCATCAGACGACTTATAGTCCTCAATAATTGGAGCACTTTGATGCGTCGATGTTGAAGTTTCTGTTTCATCAGATGAGGTACTAGACGAACTGTCCGATTTGAACCCTAAGCCAGCAGTAACTTCCTCATAATCAAGAGGCACACTGGGTTCAAAACGAGGCATTTCCTCTTCATCAGGCATTCGAGTATAGTTGTGTCTCAAAGGGGGCGGACACTTCTTATACCCAACGCCTTTTTTGTTCCCTTTCAGCTGTTGAGCGTCTATGATATGATCGAGCACATATCGGGAGTTAGAATAACTCTCCAATTTGAGCTTGATTGCATCATGCTCGCATTTAGCAATGGCTAGCTCTTTCTTGGTTTCCTCAATGATATTAATGTAGTTATTAATACCAATTTGTTTGTTGAAAATAGTTTTTGTCAGTTCGGAAATATTTTTCTTTAAGGTTTCAATTACAGATTTAAAATCCTTTTCATTTCTAGCTATAAAGCCATGTTTGCCTCCTTGCACTTAGACAACTCAATAACCAAACTTTGATTATGACTATGAGTCTTTTCGGATTCCAGTTTCAAATCTGCACATAAATTACAAACACTAGGAGTAGGAGTGTCAGATTTTACCTGACACGTAGAGGCTGAGACATTTTCCATAAAGGCAGTCTGATAAGAAAAAGATCCGTCTTCAGAGAAGAACTTCTCCATTTCTTTTGATGCGACAACAGCCTTCTTTATCAGAACAGATTTCTGACACTTTAACTCATCTTCTTCATTCAAAAAATCATCAACATCAGAATTTACTTCTTCCTTCACATCAGATTCCGAATTATAACCTCCTGAATTCGAGCTTTCTTCATCCGAACTCCCGTTATAACCCGAACTATCATCACTTTCAGATAATTCTTCTTTGTGAACATGCTTGATGTGATTGATGATCTTTGCATAACATGCGGTTCCTCCTCCTTCTTGATCACCATATCCAAATTGTACAGACCAATTACACCCTTCATCAACTTAAACGACTAATGCTCTGTTGGTGTTTGAAGGTCCAGACTGGTTCTGGTTGGTGGTGTTGTTAACGGCTACCATCCTTCTTTCACGATTGTCTTGATTTGCATTGGAAGTACTCGTCTGATTTCGGAATGGATTTTGATTGCCTTGTTTGCTTGGTCGGGTGCACTCACATTTGAAGTGAACCTTTTCACCGCAATTAAAACATGTAACAACATCCTTATCGAAACCGTACTTCGTATCCTTCTTGCTTTCCAAGGATGTTCTTCATGTTCGACTCATGTAATCCTTAGCCCTTCTAACAGCACTTGCGAACGCCCACTTGATATCCATTAACTCCATTTCATCACGGTCTATCTGTTGATAATCTTCATTGGTCAAATTAATGTTTCCAATTTGACCTGCGTCCATTCCGCAGTAGGCACTGACCATTGTATTGATTAGTTCCATATGCTCCTTTGCCACTTCGATACTAACTTTCGAAAGGTTTGAAGTATCAACTCTGACTGTGTTGGGGTTTTGGGGTGGAGGGTTGTTACTATAACATGCTTGCTGTTGTTGTGATTGGGCTTGTTGTTGTGATGAGGTAGGAATATAAGCACTTGGATCAAACTGAGGTTGAGTAGTGGACACTTGAGGTGGAGGTTGGGGTTTAGGTAGCTAGGCACTCGGATCGAGTTGAGGTTTTGAAAAAGCATGAGCTTGAGCAATAACATGCGTTGGCGGAAGATAGCCACTCAGATCGAAAACCGGAGGTGGAGCTGACTGTGGAAAAGGAAAAGAGCTTGTATTTGACATAAACGCCGTTTGTAGCTTCGGTTGCTGAACGGAACTGGAACTAGCTGCAGGATTAAAACCTCCAAGATACATTTCCGTGTTTTGAGGAAGTGCTATCCGTTTAGCTTTCCAGATTTCCTCTTTATTCTTATGCTCCAACTTCTGAATGAACTCATAGATACTAACCGTATCCAAGACACCAGTATGCTTTAAAAGTTCAATGAAAGGACTCCACTTTGGAGGTAGAGCATCAGCAAACCGTGCAACCATTTCCTGTTGAGTTGCAAGAACAGCATAAGAATACATTTCACTAATCAAATGATAAAAACAAGTTGTCATATCATTTAGCGTTTCGTTTTCCATGAATTGGAATGATTCAAATTCCTTCTTCAACAAATCGTGGCGTATCTTTCCTGTAGCCGCATTCCCTTCTCTTCTTGCTACCAAGGCATCCCATAAGGCTTTTATGCTAGTACAGTAAGCGAATTGATGATAGATTTCTTTGTGAAGTGCTTGTGTAAGAATAGCAAATGCCTTCTTCTCCAGATCATATGCCTTTTTGTCATCTTCTAACATATTTGCAAAGGTCGCTGCACTTGATCCTGCTTCTTCGAGAGCTGTGTTGTAAGGCGAAGTGAAACACGTCCATAACTCGGTGTTTTGCACTAGAACATATGTGTGAAAATGACCCTTCCAAGACGGATAGTCATTCATATGATTAAGCTTTGGTGGGCGATTGTTGCTGCCCGTTTCACTCTCACTTAGCAATAGATTCTGAATGCTTTGATTCTGGTTCGTCACCAATGCCCATTGACTTGCACTTATAGATTGTGGTGGCATAACATTCCTTAACCACGCAGCTGCGGAGGTCTGATCTTGACCTGGTCTTGGTCCGTGCGCCAATCCCATGGACTAGTACTACTCATGATTGATGTATGAAAGATAATACCTTGTCACACACTAGAAAACAGACTATTAAAACACTTTTGCAAAGCCTCTGTTAAAAAAATTGATAAGTGTCTCGACGAAACTCTTTGTCTTTGGCAAAAAACCAAGTCTGATGAAAGATGGTTTTTCGTCAAACACACTTGCCACGAAACTCAAGATGTTTCGTCGAAGTACCTATGACGAAACACTGGGTATTTCGTCGAAATTGCCTTGACGAAACACAGGGGATTTCGTCGCCTAGTATTTCGTCGAGATAAGGTCTCAGATACTTGGTGAGAAAGTTGGTGAGATTTTTCAAAGGAAATCTTATCCTTTTGACTGACAAGGAACACCCGTTTCAACTTACAACATGCCTTGTTTACCAACCCAGCATGGTGTCAATATTTTAATCAATTTTCAATTTCCTTTTAATTTTAAAGACCAAGTATATCTCAAGAACACTATGAAGGTTTGATGAACAAGTGATGAAGATATGAACTTTCTGGCCAGATTTTTCACCGGAGAATTTTCCGAATCACGAATATGCTTTGAAACTTTCACTAAAAACCCGGTTTTACTATGTAAACATGCAAACTAACAAGGTTTTTGATAAAACTTTTTAGCAAACAAACAAGATCAACAGATTTTAATAAACTTTTCTAGAAAATTATCAATTTTTCAAGAACACAATTTTCAGAAAATCATAAACAACATTTTTAACACTTGATAAAATCAACAATGTTTGCTTTTAAACAAGGATAAGAGCCAATGCTCTGATACCACTTGTAGGTCCCGTTTTTCGGAGGATCGATTACAAAACCAAACCCTTATTTATATCAAACATGGTCACGAGTGCGGAATCCCCGTGACGATGCCAAACCAAACACAAATAATAACAACACGATGTAACCAACGAATCACAGTCAATTGATTAAAACGGATGAAAAAAAGGATCAAACAAATACACACAATGTTTGATAGTAAACTTTCACAGTAGGTATGCTCTCATACTTTCACACAGAAACCATGTGTGGTTTATATAGGCAGCCCAGCCCATATGTCGACGAAACACCAAAGTCGACAAAACACAAGGTGTTTCGTCACTGTTCATGGCGAAACTTGGGGTTGTGACCATACAGGTATTTCGTCATGCATGTACTCGACGAAACATAGAGTTTCGTCGAGGGCTGCAAAATATGTATGCTGCAAACAGACAGTTTGCAGCAGACATGTATAAACACACCAACAACATAAACTATCCACATATGCAACATGCATAGTTCAAATATCATTACAAAACAAACGAGACAACTGTCGGACACAAGCAGGATAGGAGGATATCCGACTTGGTCGACGGACGGAAATACAGACTCGATAATAAAAGACCGTACAAATACATCGTTAATAAAGACAAGTTACAGACACAAAATATGCATCAACATGATCTTTATATTGTTGATATGAGCCAAGCGATTACGACATCTACGCAAGTGACATGTTTTGTCTCTAAAGCCACAAAGAAGGAGTCTATATCTTGGCACAGACGAATAGGGCACATTCACTTAAGAAAAATGAACCATTTGGTGAAAAACAATCTTGTGAATGGTGTGCCTGTGAAGAATTTTCATCTACAATATATATGTGTATCGTGCCAGAAGGGAAAGCAAACGAAGAAGTCTCATCCGATTAAGAAAGTCAACATTGTTAGCATGCCTCTTGAACGTCTTCATATGGACCTCTTCGGACCTATGAAACACAAGACAACTTTTTGGGATGCTTATTGTCTTATAGTTACTGATGACTACTCTAGATTTTCTTGGGTAGCTTTTATGGTACACAAGAGTGAAACTCCTGAAATCCTCAAGAATCTTCTTACTATGCTGGAAAATCTGTACACCTTGAAAGTAAAGAGGATCAGAAGCGACAATGGAACTGAGTTCAAAAACCGTGTAATGGATTAGTTCTGTGCTTCCAAGGGCATTCTTCATGAATACAGTTCTCGCTATACTCCACAGCAAAACGGTGTCGCTGAGAGGAAGAATCGGACGATAATAGAAACTGCAAGAACGATGTTGGTAGAGTCGGAGCTTCCTGTTCAGTTCTGGGGGGAGGCTGTGTCTACTCCTTGCTACACGTTAAACAGAGTTCTCACAGTTAAAAGGTATGACAAGACTTGTTTCGAACTTCTACAGAAAAGGAAACCGGACATTTCTCACCTAGAACCTTTTGGCGGTCCATGCACTATGATTGAGCTGGATAGAAAATTTGGCGCCAAAGCTATCGAGGGTTTCTTCCTTGGATATGCTACTCTGAATTTTCGTGTATGGAATTTGGCAACCAAAAAGATTGAGTTATGGAGTGAAGTAAGGGTTCAAAGGTATACAAGTTCTGTTAGAGCTCCGGGTGATCCTTGGATGTTCGATTATGATGGGCTATTCGACTCCTTTAATCTGCCAACCTTTGACGAAGCATCTGCAACTGCTCAAATGCTATTTAATAGTGACAACGCAGCTGGCTCTCCATTGGTGAGACCTATTATTGTTAACCCCCAAGCTTCTAATTCGGTTAACAATACGGTTCAAAATGAGGTATTTGAAGATGCTACTAATTACAATGCGTCATCGGAAGATGATGAATACCATGATGCGAATGAAGGCACTTCAGCTCTGGTTGCTCCTGTTCAAGGTGCTTCTATAGAAACTCCTCATGTGCAGAATGTCGATACTGCTGAAGGGAATGCATCCACTTCTACGCCTATGCCCGGTGTGGAGTTGGTTGTTGATCTTAATCTTAACAATCTGGGTATTAATACTCATGTTCCTGATTTTCCTGAAACGAGGATTCATGATACTCATCCACAACAGAATATTATTGGAGTGCAGACGCGTAATCTTCTGAGAAACAACCAAAATGCTGGTTTGTATTCAGCCATCAGAGAATCTGGTCTTCAAAATGATTGGTCCTTCGCGTGTTACGTTTCACAAGAAGAACCGAAGTCTTGGAAAGAAGCTCTTAAAGATAATTCTTGGGTTGAAGCCATGCAGGATGAACTGCAACAATTTCAAAAGCTAGGTGTTTGGAAGCTTGTTGAAAGACCTGAAAACTACAAGAAAATTGGCACACGTTGGGTTTTCAAATGCAAGAAGGACGATCGTCGAGTAGTCATTCGAAACAAGGCGAGATTGGTTGTTCATGGATTTCGTCAGATCGAAGGCATTGACCACAATGAAGTTTATGCACCATTCGGATCTTTCTAGCTTATGCTTCATTTAAAGGATTCAAAGTCTACCAGATGGACGTCAAAAGTGCTTTCTTACATGGTGTGGTTCAAGAAGAGGTGCACGTCGAACAACCTCCGGGTTTTGAAGATCCTATGCACCCTGATCGGGTTTGGTTGCTCAACAAAGCTCTTTATGGTTTACATCAAGCACCTAGGGCTTTGTATGCAACCTTATCCAACTATCTGCTGGAGAATGGTTTTTGACGAGGTCTTATTGATTGCACTCTCTTTATCAAGGAACAAGATGGAGATCTTCTGTTGGTACAGGCATACGTTGATGATATCATATTTGGTTCAACTAATGATTCTTTGTGCAGGAAATTCAAGCGTGTGATGCAAGAAAAATTCGAGATGAGCGCAATGGGGGAAATGAATTTCTTCTTGGGCCTACAAGTTCAACAAACCGAGTCTGGGATATTTATCCATCAGACTAAATATGTTGGTGACATCTTGAGCCGATTCCAGATGTCTGATGCAACGACCATTGGTACCCCACTTCCGCAGAATCACGGGATTACTCTGGATTTGAAGAGTGAAAGCATTAACTCTTCATACTATCGCGCTATGATCGGATCTCTAATGTATCTCACAGCCTCGAGGCCTGACATCATGTATCCGACGTGCCTGCTTGCAAGATATCAAGCCAACCCGAAGGCCTCGCATCTTGCAGCTGTTAAAAGGATTTTTCGCTATTTGAAGGGCTGCCCGGACACCGGTCTCTGGTACCCTAGGGATGATAGCTTCGACTTGATTACATACAGTGATTCTGATTTTGGTAGTTGCAAAATTGATGGCAAATCAACAACAGCTGGATGTCAATTCTTAGGAAATCGCCTGGTCACGTGGCAGTGCAAGAAGCAAACCTGTGTTGCTACACCAACTTGTGAAGCAGAATACATTACTGCCTCTAGTTGTTGCTCCCAAGTCTTGTGGATACAACAAAAAATGCGCGACTACGGTTTTGAATTCCTATCTACTCCTCTTTTTGTTGATAACAATGCTGCCTTACAGATCACTAGAAATCCTGTGCAGCATTCCAAGACCAAACACATTGAAATTATATATCACTTTATACGTGATTGTTTTGACAAAAGATTAATTGATGTTGTTAAAGTTCACACTGATCACCAACCTGCCGACATGTTCAAAAAAGCTTTTGATAAATCACGTTTTGATTATCTTCTTTTGGTCATTGGCATTAAGGTGATACCCGAGTAAAACTTCTTTGGCTAATTTTTTTTGTAAATATTTTCTTTCAAAACTCTAAAAATACAAAAAGATTTTTGTTTTTCGTAACCTTTTAGCATTTTAGGGGGTGTAAATTCAAGAAAATATAAAAACATTTGAAAAAGTAAAAAAATCCAAAAATATGTCTTTACTTTCTGTCTTTACGTTTGAAAAAATCAAAAATTCAAAAAAATTAGAAAACCAAAAATTAGTTTCTTGGATAAAGGAAAATGATGATATTCACTGGTGTGGTCGGTCAACATGTACAAAATGTAACACAAAAATTGAGAAATGATAAGTATCTCTACTAACGATGTACTGGTAGGCTCACAATCAGATTAAAATATGCGTGATGATACAAACCTAGCAGACTTCAAGTCAGGTGGGAACCATTCATTGGCATATGGTCTTGGTACCGAAATTTCGTTTGATTGATTGCCGAGGTTCTGAGATATTCGGTCTTTATGCTGTTTTATCATCTGGGTATCATGGTTGTATCTTTTATCGAAAAATAACAGAGACGAAGTCTAGATCTTCCATGATACTATAAATACGTGTACATATTGCATTCGACCTCAATAAGTGATCAACAATCACATGTCCAAACAAAATAAGTGATAAAATATCACATTTATCCGGGAGTCAAGTTCGTCTCTTTGCTGTACGTTTGTACTGACCTGTTCACAGACTTGCTGCTATGCCCTCATGCATTTTAAAATCAAGTTCCTCATCAATAAGTGATTCTATCACATAGGGGTTGTTTTCAATAAAAAATAAGTGAGTTTCTCACATTCTTTTATACGGTCAAACAGATGATAAACGGTATACTCACCGGTAAGATGAACTCTCGTGCATACCTTGATACGGGAATGTGTCGTGAGTGGATGAACATCGACTTGTAAGTATAATCCTTACCGTAAATCGTATCTCCTAATTATGATTACATCTGATCAGTTTGAGCTTATGTGGACAACAATACCGATAATCGTGGTAGTATACTTAGCCAGAGCTTTAAACCAAACAAAAATCATGTTGACTAAGACCCTAAGCTGGTATGATTCGTTTTCCTTGAAACTCGCAAAAAGATTACTCTTGTACAGTCGTTTACAGCTTTTTCATTGCTTTTTGTTAGTTTACCGCACTTTAAATTCTAGTTTAGTGTAATTTGTAAAGTTCGTTCTTTTATTAGCTGAAGTTGTAACTTGGAGTTTTCTGCCGAAAGCCTGAAACCTACTTCATAAAATGTCTTTGCATTTGGTAAACTCAATCACAATGAAAATATGTTCAAATAAACAAAATATGTTCAAAAGTGTGCAAAATTTCAAACACTTGGTAATTTTTGAAAAAGGTTTGACGAAAGACCCTAAGGTCGACGAAAGACCTAAATGTCGACGAAAGACCATGTTCAGGTCAACTGTGTCAGTCTTGGTCAAAACTGCTTGTGTTCACAACGAAACACCTTGTTTCGTCGAGGTCATGATGAAACATCATTGGGCCCTTTTAACTTTAGTCATGGGCCTACTGTTCAAGCCCATCCAAGTGTTTCGTCGAGCCCACTAGGAGTTTCGTCGAGAATGAAGTTACGTCGGGATACGATCATATAAGGGGTCCCAGTGTTCAGAGCCATCACTTTTTCAAACCACTTCTCTGTTCATCTTCTCCAATACTCCACACCCCATACCTTTTCACCGACTCAAAAATCCCATCATTCTCTCTAAACTTTTTCATCAAAACAAAGGTATTCAAATGTTTGTTCAAATGATTCGAACCTTTAGGAACCCGTGGTTTTGCTTGAAACTTGTTGACAAACCCTCGAAATACCCCGTTTATTTGATTTCTTCATTATATAAACTTGTTTTTGTCTTGTTTTCTCATAAAAACAGATAGATATAGGGTTTATATGTTGATTTGTACATTGATTTGGTTTGGGTTTTGGACAACAAAAATATGGGATGGTTGGTTGTTTGTTTGTTTAAACCGGTTTGTGTGTATTCGGTCAAAAATCATGTCGGTTTTACATCTGGGGATGTGTCGGTTTGTTTGGGTTTTACAAAGTGTCATAATGTTGGTGTGTTTGCGAGTCGATAATCGTTTAAACAATGGACGGCGAAAAACCCTTTGATTTTGAAAACCCCCAAATTCGACGAAACCCTAACCTGTGACGAAACCCTAACTTGCGACGAAACCCCCTTGACGACGAAACCTATGTTGCTTCAAACTGAAGACGACGAAGCACGTTATGACAAAACAACACTTTTAACAATGGAACATCTTTCGTCGGAGAGACTGTCGACGAAACTTCACTGGTCAAAGGTCAACTCTGAATTTATTTGACCAAGGGTGTTTCGCCATGAAGAAGAGTGTTTCGTCGCAAGTGTTGATGTTTCGTCGTCCAACACTTAGAATATTTTTTGTTTGGTCCCCATTTTCATAGAAAACATGTTTATACTTGTTCATTGTTCATGTTATACTATAACTTGTATACACATGTCTAATGCACATTCTATGATATTGTGACTTATTGTGGATGTTTGCAAATACAGATGGCACCGAAAGAAAAGAAACGTAAGCTCGCGACCAAGATAACTGACAAACCGGAGGAACTAGTGATGTCCGAAAGGCGTCATAATATGATTGCCTATCTTGATCCGGAAGGAAAGATCACCGAATTAAAAGAGATCACGTAGTGGATAAGGGAGTCGCGGATAAACAAAGCTGTTACTTTTTCAACTCCAATTTACAAGTCGCTCGTCAAAGCATTCTGAAATTCTACAAGCGTTGTCCAAGTTGATGGAACTGAAGTTATTCAAGGGCAAGTGAATGATGTGAATGTGATTGTCTCACCGGAAATATTGAACACCGTTCTAGAACTGCAAGACGATCCGAATGCACCATCCTCTATTCCAATCATGTGTACTTGAGGTTGTCTACTAAGGATGAAGTGTATTAGTGATATCTTCAGCAGTCAAATCAACAAGGGAGATCTGCCAATGCGGTACAAGTTTTTATTACACGTACTTATTCAATGTCTTAGCAACAGGTGAGCTGGCTATGACATGGCAGGCAACGATCTCGTTGGACTCATGGTGGCATTAGTGCTGAACAAACCGTTTAGCATTTCAAAGTACATCTTTGCCAACATGAAGGAAAACATGACAAGGACTGGTGGTCGTACAACTGGGCATAAATTCTGGATGTATCCTCGTTTTCTGCAGATGATCATGAATGTCCAGCATCCTAATCTTCCAAAAACCGACGATGACATCTTGAAGATAGATTCTATGATCGAATATTCACTGAAGATATTCAGGGGCCTTGCAATAAAAAGATACAAAGAAAGCGAGCCTAGGAAACTGTTCGGTGCTCTTGGTAAAACCGACTACATCGGTCCAGAAAATGACAAATGGCGTCACAATGACAGCCAATCCGATGATGAGGAGCCGGAGTTAAAGAAGAAGATGGAAGAAAAATTTGGTCGAAAAGATTCTGATTCTTCTGGCAGTGACAGTGATGGTGATGATGATGGTGGTGATGTAGGTGCTGGTGCTGTTGGTGTATCTGGTGCTGCTGGTGCATCGACTGCTGGTACAGCTGGTGATACTTCAGCTGGTGGTGATGAGGAGGATACTGAATCGGATGATAATCCACCTGAGCATGGGTACGAAGTTTATTTCGATGAACGTGGTGTGAAAAGGATCAGGAGGATTAGACAAGAAGATGACCCTGAATACGTTCCTTCGGATACCGAAGCTGAACGCTTGAAGAAAAAGCAAACGGTTGTCCGTCGAAAGGAGAAAGCAAGGAAATACATTGGTACTTCATCTACGCAGCAATCCGTTCCACAAGAACCTTCTCAAGAAGCGGAAATGGATCCAAACCTTGGATTCACGGCCACGGAAGCTACTACAATGGCTTTTCTCCTCCAAGATCTTCAGAACCAACTCCTGTAGTGACTTCAACTCCTGAAACTCCTACAGTGACTCCTCAAGCACCGACTCGCTCTATTGCATCGACCATTCGTGCAACTACTTCGCAGCCGACCGCAGAGTGCAGACAGACTATATTCTCTCAGATGCAGCCAGATGAAAAGGTAGACTTCCTATTCTCCCAACTGCAAGCCACTGCAGGTCAAATTAATCGACAATCGGACGTGATCAACGTTACAAGAGCCGACATGATCAAACAAAAGTTGGAGATAAACACGTTGAATTCCACTGTTGGTCGTCAGCAAGCAGAGATCACTCGCCAATAAGAAGAGATTGAGCAACTAAAAGCTGAAAATGCACGCTTGAAAGCTGCGGATGAAGAGAGAGAACGTCAGTTGCAACAGATGCAGGCTGCAGATAATGCGCGTGGTATTGACATGAACCGCTTGAAAGAAAGAAGTACTGAGGTTCAAAATTTGGCAGATACCCTTAAACAAAAGCATGACGATATGAGAGAATGGTACAATTCTCGCAATACCATAATAACAGATGGGGTCAAGCGAATCACTGAAGGCTTTGAGTTTGTGAGAAAGTGGGTCAATATTCTGTGGGGCGATCGATGCAAGCAACAAGAAATGTTAAAGAAAAAGGATAATGATCCTGAGGATCAGGGGAATCCTGACCCTTCTGCCACATCAGAGCAACCGCCAGCAACTACCTCTTCTCAAATCGTTGTCTTCAAGCCTTCACAACTTGAATCGGCACAAGGAACCTCTAGTGGAACCATTGAAGAAGTCCAACAATTGGAAAGCAGTTCTTTCATTGAAAGCTCTAAGGCTGGTACATCTTCTGTTCCTAGTACTGCTGATCTTGCTTTGCAGGCTGTTCATCCTATCACTGGCGAAGTTCTAGAAGAAGGAGAGTTTGTTGCAGATCATACACAAGAACAACTGGTTGCCTTGAACGAAATGAAATCAGTTGAAGATTCTGTGATTGATCAAATGCCTATTGAACCAGAGACTGCAGATGTTGAAAACATTGAAGAAATAGTGTTTGAAGGCGAATCTAGAAAATCAATTTATGTCCGTGCCGACGGAATGGAGTTTGATCCGTTTGATGAAGAATGGATGAAAGAAAATCAAGAAGACATTGATGAGCAGTTAAAGAATCGAACGTCTTCTGATAATCCAACGGATTCATTCCAAGAATGGAGAAAGAGATTCTTGTCAAAGGTTGAAAAGCCTACGCCTTCGGAAGCACAGGTTGATTTTCTGCAATTTGAAAACGTCAAGCCTCATGGAAAAATTTTGAGCTAGATGTTCGTGAAGGAAATTCATTGTGTTGCGATCAAGCGCGAACACGGAATCCAGTACTTTAACTCCATGTTGTGCATTCTATTTTTGCCATTCTATGACGTTGCTGCCTTATCGAAGCTAGAGATCATTAATCGTTCAAACAACTTTGGCGCAACATTATTTGCAAAGAAAATCAAGTTCGAGCGAAAGAAAGGTTGGAAGGATGAGTCGTACAAGCCACAGTTTCCGATATATCAACAGATCAAGTTCACATTGGATCCGTTGACCAACATGGCTCGATACAAGCTCATTTACCAGCCGGCGAAGGTCATGAACAACATTCCGTTGATGCCAATGGAACAGAACTTTCTTGAAGAAATGGCGTTGTGGTGTTACGATACGGATACTCATGAAGCGGTGATTGTATTCAAGGGTGATCGTGAGAATTTTCGGATGTTAGATCCGATGTGGATCGTGAATATGTCGGCGAACGACATCAGCAAGCTATTTCGTGATGACATCTTTTACGAAGACAAGGACGCTCATCAAGCGCTATAATTTCAACGCGTCGCTTGTTACTGTTTTTACCGAGGAATTCATGCTGGAAGCACCTGGACGCTGAAACACTGAAGATTGAAGACCGAAGACCAAGTAACAGGCAAGGGGGAGTTTGTTGATGCATATTTTGTGTCTGAAACTTGTTCATGTTTAACGATGTATTTGTACGGTCTTTTTAGTTATCGAGTCTGTATTCGCCGTCGACCTTAGTTGGATATCCTCATATCCTACTTGGGTCCGACAGTTTGTCTCGTCGTTATGTAATGTTATATGAGCAATGCATGTTGCATATTTGGGTAGTATTTGTGTTTGTGTGTTTATACATATCTGCTGCAAACTGTATAACAGTTTGCAGCCTATCAGATTGTGCAGCCCTCGACGAAACACCATGTTTCGTCGAACACATGCATGACGAAAGACCTTTATGGTCACAACTCCAAGTTTCGCCATGAATAGTGACGAAACACTTAGTGTTTCGTCAACCTTGGTGTTTCGTCAGGCCCACTTCAGTGTTTCATCAACACTTGGGCTGGGCTGCCTATATAAACCACACATGGTTTTAGTGTGAAACCATGAGAGCATACCTACTGTGAAAGTTTACTATCAAACATTGTGTGTATTTGTTTGATCCTTGTTCTCATCCGTTTTAATCAACTGACTGTGATTCGTTGGTTACATCGTGTTGTTATTATTTGTGTTTGGTTTGGCATTGTCACGGGGATTCCGAACTCGTGACTGTGTTTGATATAAACAAGGGTTTGGTTTCGTAATCGATCCTCCGAAAAATGGGACCTACAGTTATTAACACCTGTAGCATTTCCCACCTATTTTGCAAGAAATATCAAACATATCTCCTACAAATCCAATTGCATAACACTGAGAAATAAGTGTCCTATTCTTATACATTCAGTATATTGGTGGCAAACTGAACGAGTCGATGGGTTGTGCCAAATGGGTTCATCTTCACCTTTCCATAAATCTTTTATACCATCTTCATCAGAATCTTCATCATTCCACATGCTTTAGGGTTGTTTTTATAGCAAGTGGGGTTGGCTCATCCTCTGGCATTTAATTTAGATAGTTGAAACATGTGAAGCAATACATAAAATATTATTCTAATAATATTTATCTTTGAATCTTTAAATTATAATTAAGAATATATATTTGTAATCAAACCGAACTGTTTCCAACTTATAAAAAAATGACTTGTTTTGATCTGAACCTGCATTGACCTGTTACCCAACCCACCATCTTTCCACCTCTAATCTCTTTATAGAATGGGTCAAATTGACAAAATGTAAGCCACATACATACTTCATCTAACTTCTTTCGACGACCTTCAGATTCCCCGTACTATAACCTGCTAGTTTAACCCGTTTCGCCACCATCACACTTCGTCATTACTATGTGCTAGTGTCAGAAAGAACAAGCATGCAAGACAAAGAAAAACATACATGATATGGTGTCGTTCAAATGCACTTGGAAGTGGGGTGTATGCACTTTTCTTTATGTTCAAAGCTATCAAAGCTGGATATCCAAAACCACCAACACCAACATGCTTCTTAAGTTCAGCCTGTTTACCTGCAACAGCTCATAAATATCTGCCCCAATTTATACCAAACCAACAGATTTATTTTATTATCTCCCATAATAAAAACCATATTTAATAGCTTAAAGAAAATTACTAGTTTATATTCTACCTGTATGGACTCCTTTTGAATTTTTCTGCAATAGATAGTAGTGTATCTAGATACTTGTTCCTTCTCTCAGCCTTGGAGTCTAAACTGCTAGGGACGAAGGCAACAAAACATATGGCTGATGAGTGTTGAACCACATTTCTCTTCCATTACATCCTACAACAGGAATATATTATTTTATCCAATATTGCATCATATCTTGTTGCTAAATTATCTTCTGCCACAAACGAATACACCATCCTAATTTAACTTATCGCTTGTTCTGTTATGCCAGGTTTCTTGTAAGAATGATGTGAATATGGAAACAATTTAATGAATACAAATAAACTTAGAAACAAACTGGTTTTAAAAAAAAAAGTTTTCTAAACTTTTAATTCAAAACTGACTACGGTGCATGGCTCGCAGCACTCTGCCGGTTTCCCGACACAGAAATTAGGGCTCTCAGTTAGTATTGAACAAAATTGTACTAGATGCATACCGATGGCCAGCGTACTGACTACGGTGCTTGGCTCGCAACACTCTGCCGGATTGATTGTTGTGAATTTGAGAAGGTGGATGGACATCTTTGTTGTGAAACACGCAACGGCTAGACTACGACCGGTGGCCAACGTCTATTTTACTGTTGTATTGCAGAGATGCTATGTAGTGTGTGGTGGATTTTATGGGACTGGAGGGGTTAGGGGAAGATGAAATGAAGCGGGCGTCTCTTGTATTTAATATTTAATTTGGAGATGATGGCGTTCAATTATGGTGGTGGTGAACGACGAGCAAAATACTTTCAATGTGGGAGATCTGTTGAGTGTGGGGAGGGGGGGGGGACTTGACTCTTTGTCTGCCATCTTAAAATTTTAAAGGAAATTACTTTTTTGTACATGGGAGATGTATTATATAGTAATATAGATACAAGGCTGTAAACGAACCAAACTTTTAGCAAACAATTCGTGATCTGTTTAGTGGAAAGTTCGTTTATATCCGTTTGTTTATTAAAGAGTAAAGTCCAATTTGAGTCCCTGTGGTTTGTGCAGTTTAACTATTTGAATCCAAAAACCAAAACTGTCTTGATTTGAGTCCCTGTGGTCTCTAATTTTAACCATTTGAGTCCCCGTGGTCTCTAATTTTAACCATTTGAATCCAAAAACCAAATGTTTCTGATTTGGATGTTGTTTTCTTTTTGATTCAAATGGTTAAAATTAGAAACCACATGGACTCAAATCAAGACAGTTTTGATTTTTGGATTCAAATGGTTAAACTCCACAAACCATAAGGACTCAAATAGGACTTTACTCTTTATTAAATGAACGAACACGAACAAGACATTCTGTTTGTTCAGCTAAACGAACGAACTTGAACAGAGGATGTGTCTGTTCATATATGTTCGTGAACGTTCGGTAATATTTTCATTTATGTTTGTTTGTTTATATTCATTTGTGTGTGTTCACTTAAAGGTTTTTCTATGTTATAATTTTATTTTATTTGTTTTAGTTTTTAAAAAAATCTAAAATCCTAGTTGTGCTATACACCTCCGCCAATACCCCCCATTTGACCATTTCAGTTTGTGTTAAATTTTAAGAAACTTCTTAATTTTTGTGTTAGTTATGTTTATGACAATTATGTCAACTATGTTCGGATAATTATATTAAGTACTTGTTTAATTTTGGTGGATTCTTCATAATTTTTTTGACGATAAATGATGATTTTATTATAAAATGAATATATGTGTATGTATTTGTTTGTGTACCTGAATGTAACACCTAATGCGTTAAAAACCAATATTAAAATACTTTACCGAAAAATAGGCACATATTTTTATTCTAACATTACATAATAAAAGATATTATTATCAAAATACGTACATTAATCTACATAAACCACATTAATTACAACATTGGCGAACACATTCTAAAAAAATATTCGCCATGACCCGTTTGCAATACGGCTAATTCTTATGATAACATGACCTGCTTAACAACTAATGTTTCTTATAAAACAAACATAACCCATCTTGCCAAAACCAACGTTGGACTTAAACTCTAAAATACAAATAATTAATTCTGATTGACCTGATAGAAAACCCACATTCTTAGTGAACAAAACATCACTAAATCCTCATATCGTTGACCCGCTTCCAAGACTTGATCACTTTGGTCTTTCTACCACCTGAATCTGTCATACAACATTACCATATCATTAGCCTAGACCAAGATATTATATATATTTCTACGGTAACATAACAATGACTAATATATATATATATATATATATATATATATATAGGTAGAGGATCCTGTAAAAAGTGCTCAAAGTGTGAGAAATGTATTATAACACTATATATAATACTATATAACACCATATAAACACCGTATAACAATATGTAACACCATATAATACCATATAACACTTTGTAACACTATATATCATTATTTAACAAATATAACACTATGATAGATGTATAGTGTTATATTTGTTATATAATGATATATAGTGTTACATAGTGTTATATGGTATTATATGGTGTTACATATTGTTATACGGGGTTTATATGGTGTTATATAGTATTATATATAGTGTTATAATACACTTCTCACACTTTAGGCCCTTTTTATACTATCCTTACCCTATATATATATATATATATATATATATATATATTGTTTAAAACCAGAATATTGGTGATGACTTGTGAGTTCTTTCTTCTTTCATGTTACCGGTTCAAACCACCCCATGGTCACATGTTTACCCCGTTCATTGTTCTCAACACATCACTTACATTGAAAGCACCACAAAAACTAACCCTTGCTAAGTGAGTACTCATAATATTATTATTATAACAAACATAAAGGATATTTCAATGCTCATGGCACCCAACAAACCAACGCCAAGCCACCATTTCATTATCTCATGTCACGCATCTCATGACTTTCCCTAATTCTAATTCAGGAGCTTCTTATCTATATCTCATGGTTATCCTTGCTAATATAGAGTTAATGACACTTCAAAGAATACCAATATTAGACTAATTGATCAACATATATAAAATGGTAATTCGTCACATAACTATGTTGTAATTCATAAAATAACATATATGATTATCAAAAATTCTTATCTCCACATATTACCTTATTATCCATATTATCGTCGCTACAACAAAACAAGCCATACAACTATTGGTGGGTACGTATACATACATGGTTATTAACGCACAACGCTATAATCACTCATTTATCATTTATAATTTCCTATGAAATATCAACGTTTAACCAAACCAACACATACCTGGGTTATAACCTCAACCATCGTTTTTCGGCAAACGTGGACATTAGGGTTGCTCCGCATCAAAATCTCACACCATGACCCCCAATTTCGTGGATTTGAACAACAAATATGAAGAACCCTAACTTGTGATTTTATTAACATAAGTTTAAAAAAATCACTTACCAAAGCCCTAAAAATCGAGTAAGGATGGCATAATTGTCTCCTTAGCCTCCAAATTTCTTGATTTCATGATGAATTTGGCTTCCTCCTTCCTTCCATTATGTTGACGTCTCACATGGTGACCCTGTTCACGTTCTTTCTTCTCCTTTTTTTTGTTTATTCCCATTTAAAATATGTATTTTCCTTTATCACCGTAACTATTGGGTTAATCTAGTTTAACCCCTGTAGATACATATATATCATTATTGGAGATGAAATTTTAGTCTATTTCAACCCTTGCAATATAAATCCTATTTTAGAAAACTATGTCATAGTATTTTTTTTAAATACTATCTTGCTAACATAAACTCTTTTTAAAGATTAAATATATACATTTAAACTATATTTATAATCTCATTAAAAATCGGGATGTTACAATGAACGTTCGTTTATGATATGTTCATGAACATTTGTTTGTGTCCTTGTGTTTGTTTGTTTGCATTTGTTTGCGTTCGATAAGTGTTCATGAACATTTTGTGAACACGTTCATTTCCTTAATAAACAAACACGAACAAATCTCGTTCGATAAGCGTTTGTGAACAGTTCATGAACATGTTCGATCCTTAATGAATGTTCGTGTTCGTTCAGTTCTTTTACAACCCTAATTATAGTAAAGTTATTATAATAATGCATAATTAGTTATACTTTTGAAAAGTCGTTGTTTATAATAGTAATAATAAATAATGTGATTTAAGGTTTAGGCCCTGCTTGGTGAATCAGAGCCTCTGACCGAATAAGAGCTTGAAATCCTCTGAATGGTTCAGCAACTCCACAAATCTGAATAGTTAAGAGGTTGAAATCTCCATTGAGATACCATTCAGATATCGAACCAAACACCAAAACCTTTGACCGAATCAGAGGTTGGCTCTGATTGACTCCATTCAGATGCAAACAAACAGGACCTTAGTTTCCTCAAAACTTTAAATGGTTTCTGATTTTTTTCTTAGTTTAAGTAAGCACTTAGAAGCTGGCCATAACAAAATAATATATCTACCATGAAAAGTAATATAAAATATATTAAATTTAGTTTTTGATAAATTTGACTTACATGCATACATGTTAAACAATAAAAATAAATAAATAAGAGGAATATTGGATTTTAATAATCCCAACTGTTCGCCGTTGGCCGCCAACAGTCCCAACTTAAAAAAATAACAACTGGCAGCCCCAACTATTGACATATTGGCCACCAATGGACCCTGACTAACAGAACTCTAACGCCGTTAGTCTTCGGTCGCCGGAAACCGTTTTTGGCCAGAAAAAAGGTTTCTAAAGGTCCGATCTAAGGTTACAAAGAGGTTTGGGACGAAAATGTTGAGTTTTCCGGCAAAAGAGAGTTTTTTGGCGACTTCAATAATTGGGGCTTTTACTAGAAAAAGGTTCCTAAAGGTCCGTAATAAGGTTACAAAGAGGTTTGGGAGGAAAATGTTGAGTTTTCCAGCCAAAAATGAGTTTTCCGGCTAAAAATGTTTTTCCGTCGACCGGAGATTAACGGCGTTGGGGTTATGTTAGTTAGGGTCCATTGGAGGCCAATATGTTAATAGTTGGGACTATCAGTGGTTATTTTTGAAGTTGAGACTCTTGGCGGCCAACGAAAAACACTACTACAAAACATAGCTTTAGACGGGGTGATATGGGTTTTAAGACGGTGTTTTCAACACCGTCTTAAAGCACACTGGTTTAAAATCAAGTCTTATTAGACGGTGTTCAACTTGAACACCGCGTCTTTTGGTGTTCAATTTGATCCCCATGTTAAACTTGATGAACACCGTCTTTTGATATTATGTATAAATCGTCGCTGTTATCCTGTCGTCGCAATCGTCACTATTTCCCTGTCGTCGCGTCGCAATCGTCACTATTCCCTGTCGTCGCTGATGCTTAAAAAACGTTTTTTTTTCTTGTTTTTTCAATACAAACCTGTCAATTTCCGGTTCATGACACACAAAAACTAAATAAACATAAACTAATAAGCATAAACGTAAGCATAAATGGTTGCCTTTCAAAATAACTTAAGCATAAACGTCACAATCGGGGTTCGTTTTAAGTCACAATTTACAAACACGTCATAAAACTACCTAACATATAAAATGTAATAATTGTACGTCATATCCGCTGACCAAGAGTTGACCTGACCCGAGCTTGAGGACTCGACGCAGCCTTGACTCGATGACCCGATGTTTGACAAGGTTCTAAATACCCTTAAGACAAAACAACTCAGTCATCATAACACATTGCTTATTTATTTATGGAATGAATCAAAGAAAAGAAGTCTTTAATTAACTGATAATTTCCACCATGGCCTGCATTCTTCCAAACAGTGTGTACACTTGCTCACTCTTTCACAATATCATGAAACAAGGTGCACAAAAGGGTCAAAAGAAATCATGATCGCCTACCTGGAAGTGCAATTTTAAGACCGTAACAATGACCTCCGACTGTCGTGCAAGTAGTAACTAATATCGTAGGAACAGAAAGCAACAAACTTGGCAGTTTGCCTTCAATCTTTCAGTAATAACCGACCCCCTTCAGTTCTGCTTGTTGGGATTCTTGGCCATCATTCCCTTTATCAAGAAACACAACACGACCTGCAATTCAGTTATGAGACTTGTAACTTCACGTGAAAAACTTACTCATCATACAAGTTACAACACCAACAAACTAACTTGCATCTTAAACAACTTTTTAGTGAAGGTGGTGGGGGGGGGATATTGGATTTACGGTCACTGGCACTGGATGATACGTTAAATTAAGCGTTTAAGAAACTAACCATCTCCATGAACGGCCACTTCTCTTACACGACGAGTTAGACCTGTTATCGGATCATTGAAAATCTTCGTCTCTAGATTCTCCTCCAAATATAAGGTAGAGCTACAAGCAAGACGAACAATCAGCAGAAAACAAAAAACAGGTGCAATAGCTGCCGCCCATAATAAGCGCAAGCTTCTGTTCATACTCAAATTCAACAACATAAAACACTTATACCCACACTGAAAACTTAAACCGCAATAAAACAAACGACTTCAAAACAGACATTAGCTTACCCAGGAACCGCATTCTTTGCTACAAGCGCACCCAACCTCTCCGCATAAATCGAGATTCTATGCCACTGAACCATACTCCGATTCGCATAATCCCTGGGCTCTTCATTCTGCAACGGTCTCCGATTATTCCTCATCCCTCCAGTTCCTATCGACAGCATAGTCACAGCCCTCCCACTCCTCAGCTTCTTCTCTATAGCATTTTGACCCACTACCCCAATCAAGATCGCCTACTCAACACACCCACAACAAAAAAACTAAATCATTAAAACCCCACAACTCATATAAACAATCAAACTCAACAACTTAATGTATTCAATTACTAAGATATACATATATTATGTACCTTGTAAATGCCTGCATCTAAACCGTTTTCTAAGGGGCGGTCTACGGGGACCTTTTGGCGGGAACTGGAATCGGAGGATTGGGATAACGGACCCGAATCGGATTCTGGGTGGGTAGTGGGATCCGAATCGGAATCTGAGGTGGAGTCGGAAGAGGTTTCGGTGGAGAAACGGTGGGCGGAAATTAGTAGCGATTGGTGTTGATTGAAATTAGGGTTTTTAGAAAGAGAAGACAAAATTCTTAAGTTCCTTTTTTTTATGTTTTCTTGAATATTTTAATCAAAGTTCATGATGTTTATAAGACAGTGTTCGAGATAACACCGTCTAAAGATTGCATAAAATAGTATAAGACGGTGTTTAAGCATTAGACGGGGTTTTTTTGAATTTTCTTGAATATTTTAATCAAAACAGTACGATGGTCACATGGATATTGATTTTAAGACGGTGTTATTGCTTTAACCCCGTCTAAAATAAAAGTTCAACACCGTCTAATACTCCATTTTGTAGTAGTGAAATAGTTCGGATTATTAAAATCCAATATTCCTAAATAAAATGATTGATATGTAAAATGCCAAATAACACATGAAGTGAGTGGCTTAGTATAGCTTATGCAAGTGGAAGATTGTGATTTTTGTGCAATTAGAGTATAGCATATGATGTGAGTGGCTTAGTATAGCATATGCAATTGTAAAATAACAGTTTCAAAAGAGTATATAAATTAGAAAACGTATTACTTTGTAGGGTAAGGATAGTGTAAAAAGGCCCTAAAGTGTGAGAAGTGTATTATAACACTATATATAATACTATATAATACCATATAAACATCGTATAACAATATGTAACACCATATAATACCATATAACACTATGTAACACTATATATAATTATATAACAAATATAACACTATACATCTATCATAGACATGCTATCAGACAACCTATAGTGTTATATGGTATTATATGGTGTTACATATTGTTATACGGTGTTTATATGGTGTTATATAGTATTATATATAGTGTTATAATACACTTCTCACACTTTGAGCACTTTTTACAGAATCCTCTACCTTACTTTGTATTCATTTTGAAAAGTAGAAGCAATTAATTTTAAAATTTTCATAATTACTATATAAATTTAAGCAATTGGTAAAGATAAAAAAAGGGTCCTAATAATCCCACATGGTAAAACTTATTCTCACATGGTGTATACGGGCCGTATAAGGTTATACGGCCCGTATATAATAAAACAAACTGACAAAAGTAGTCTTTGTCAGTTTATTTTATTCTATACGGGCCGTATAACCTTATACTGCCCGTATACACCATGTGAGATAAGGTTTTAGGGTGGCCGTATATAATGCTCGTATAATGTTATACTGGCCGTATACATTTAGTCGTATAACATTATATTGCTCGTATAATGTTATACGACTCGTATACATTGGTCGTATAACATTATATTGCTCGTATACAATTGTATACGGCTCGTATAATGTTATATTGCCCGTATACATGTAAAACAAAAAAAAAACATTCCATTGCATTTATTTTTGTGCAACAACATTCTATCCGGGCCGTATAATGTTATACATTATACGGCCCGTATACACCTAGAGATGTGAAAATAAGAAAATAGGGGGTGTGGAAACAAGGGGACCCTAAAAAAAACTGCAATAACCAATTGGGTGATGGTCCGTTGACAAACACAAAAATCTTAAACATTTGCGTTTGAGAGGACGAGTTATTAGGTTCAAGTCTCATAAACGATAACGGCCGTTCAAAAAAAACTGCATTTAGATGTGTGTTAGATTTAACAACTAAAAGAATAACAGATGGAGTAACCTTTATGACACGTTTGTAACACATATGTAATCATCGAAACCTGTCTATATATATTATAATTAATTGTTTGATATCCAAACGAAAAATCAAACATACGAAAGCCAACATAGACTTTTGAGTTTACTTTAACCAAACTGATGCGACACCTTACAATTACATAGTACTTTCAACCTTTGACAATCAGCCATTCACTTGCCTTTCTCAACGATGGAGACATGGTTCATAATAATCATCTCCCTCTGCATCGCCGCCCTCATCCGATCCATAATATTCCACCGGAACCACCACAACAAACTACCACCAGGACCATCACTCCTTCACTCCAGCTTCCTCCTGCTTACAAACCCCGCTTCAAAGTTCGAACCCGTTCTCATCAACCTCAAGGCCCGGTACGGACCCATCTTCACTCTTTCCACCGGTTTAGGACCTTCAATATTCGTCAGCAGCCACTCTCTAACCCATCAAATCCTTGTTAAAAAAGGTGCAGTCTTCTCTGATCGACCAAAGTTCTTGATAAATTTCAACATCTCCACTACCTCCTATGGTCCTACTTGGCGGCTCCTCAGACGAAACCTTGCGGCCGACGTTATGCACTCGAACCGCTTGAGATCGTATTCGTGGGCTCGAAAGTGGGCTTTTCATATGTTGGTTAGTCTTCTTTTGGAAGAAAAGGATGATGCAGCAGGAGTTAAAGTGTTTGATCATTTTCATTATGTTATGTTTCGTTTGTTGGTGTTGATGTGTTTTGGAGACAAGTTTGATGATGATCGAGTTGATGAGATTGCTAAGGTGCAACGTGAGATGATGGGGTTAGTTGGTTCAAGAAGGTTTAACATGCTCACTATGTTTCCAAGGTTGGGGAGGATGTTGTTTGGAGGCATTTGGAAACAGTTTGAGATAGCGCGTGATAATAAAGAACGAGTGTTGGTTCCAATCATCAAGTCGAGAATGGAATCACCTCATTCTGAGGGCGATATCGTGGCTTATGTAGACACTTTTCAGAATCTACGGCTTCCGGAAGATGAAGGTGAAAATGGAAATGGTGGAAAGCTTACTCATAGGGAGATGGTGGGATTGTGTAGTGAGTTTCTTACGGGAGGGACGGATACAACCGCGAGTGCTTTACAATGGATCATGGCTAATCTAGTGAAGCATCCTCACATTCAGAGTAAGCTTTATGATGAAATTGTGGGAGTCGTCGGACCACCACGAAAAGGGATGGAGTTGGAGCCCGAATCGGTTATAAATGAAGAGGATCTAAAGAAAATGCGGTACTTGAAAGCAGTGGTTTTGGAAGGGCTAAGGAGACACCCACCAGCTCGTTTTGTGCTACCTCATAAGGTCATGAAGGAGGTGGAGGTGCAAGGGTACATGTTTCCACAGGGTGCTATTATCAATTTCATGGTGGGTGAGATGGGTTTGGACCCAAAGGTTTGGGACGAACCCATGGAGTTTAAACCAGAGCGGTTCTTGGTGAATGATGGTGTGTTTGATGTAAGTGGGAGCCGAGGGATAAAGATGATGCCTTTTGGTGCTGGAAGAAGGATATGTCCTGGTTCTGATTTGGCACTACTTCATTTGGAGTATTTTGTTGCTAATTTGATTTGGTATTTCCATTGGAGTGTTCCTGATGGTTATCATGTTGATCTTTCGGAGAAGATTGAGTTCACTACGGTCATGAAAAATCCTCTGAGAGCGCAAATCACTTCTAGGGCTGAAAGATGATCTACTTGAGTCAATATATACATACATACATACATATATGGTATACATACCAATATGTTTACAATGTACTAAAATAAGAACCCACTTGAATCTCCATGTATGAATTGCCTTACGTCGTAATGAAAATCTAATATTTATATGAATACAGGATTTACGTACAATTATGTTATGGATCAATTTATGAACATTGCTTTCTTTTTGATACGGGTTGGTCCAGTGCTAACAAACTAATATTAAGTCTAACTTGACATAGGCAATTAAGTAGCATGTTTGTGGTTACGGGGCTATACATAATGGATGAAAATGTCTCATGCCGGATCATGTGACGAGAATAGTGAATGCGACATGATGAATGATGTCATTGGCATAGAGTAGCGAGTAGACTTACTACGACAAAATAAAAAGAGAACCGTCACTTTTTAGAAATCCGATAGACGAAATGTGAACAACTAAGTGTTAGTACCACACACATGGATTTCGAATATTTCCATGAATTAAAAGCATTCTCAAAACTTTTGTCCTTAAAACGTTTCTTTAACTACAATTTGAGTTTTTATCTTGTGCCAACCCTCTAATTATAATAAAAGTTAATTGATTTTAATATAGTTCAATTGAGTCTAGACAAGTATACAAGTAACTAAGTATGAAATGCTCGTGGTCGAAAAAAACGCCCCTTCAAAAAAGCAAAGAAAGTCACAAGTCACATTGTGAATCATGCAATTGTTCGAATTCATTGCTGGGTTGTTTGTGAATAAAATAAAAAGCCCAGTTGACTCCTTGTTTCGTGGGCCTACATGAACAGCCCATCGTAAGATTCGGTAGACTTACAAATCTCAAAATTTGTTTGCCATTGTCCTTTATAATCTCCAAACTCCAAGTCCAAAAGTCCAAACCAGGGGCGGATCTAGGGTTATCCCAGGGATATCCCGGGATACCCCTCAACTTTCTTGTCGGCTAGCTTTTCTTCACCGGAGATCCGACTTCTGATGGTTTTCTTGCCTAAAAACACGTATTTGATGGTTGATTGCATAATGTATAAGTATGAGTTTAACATGATTGATATAAAATATGATTTTTCCATTCTGATCAATTGTCTCGGATTACAAGTATTGAAATGAAGCATGAACACAAGTTTCTAAAAAATAGAGAGTACGAAAATACGGAACGTTACATTTATAGTTCTTGTAGACGGAAGTTATTTTTCCTTTGAAAGAGGTTACCTTTCATTGAAGTGTGAGACTAACTCTATCTATTTTTTACTTTTGTATACTGTTAACCACATGATATATTTTGAGTATATACGAGTTGCCTAAATATGTGGACAAGCTTCATGTCTTAGAGGCTTATATCTAATTGTATTTGTTTGACGCATGAGGGTCAAACTTTGCTTGAGCAATTAAGGTATTGCTCATTGTGCTTGCCTGTGTCTCTACTTGATGATATCTTTGTTGGCAAGGGTGTATCTAATTCTATTATCGCTAAGAGCCGCTTATGGGATCGGACCTTCATTGGTTATTGACAGGGGCGAAGTATAGAAGGGGCGGGAGGGGGCGCCCGGCCCCTCGAACTTTTCGCTCAGTAGTGTTATATATGTAGTTTTCGTATAGAATTTTTTTGGTATATACGTTTTCGACCCCCCGGTTCTATAGAAATTTTTTGGTATACACGTTTTCGACCCCCCGCATTCGGGTCAAGCTTCGCCACTGGTTATAGACCTACTTGCGTGTGCCTAATGTTTCCCTGGATATACTCCTGAGCTTTCGAGGTTATAACAATTGCTTGATAGCGTGCTTGTGAGCTTCCGAGGTAACAATAGATAAGGACCTGTGAAGCTAATTTCCTTCTGAGCTTTTGAGAACACAATAGGTGAGCACCTGCGAAGCTGGTTTCCTTCTAAGGTTCCAAGATCACAATATGTGATGACCTAAGAAGTTGATTTCCTTTTGGGCTTCCAAGGTCACACTAGGTGAGGACCTTAGAAGCTGATTTCCTTCTAAGCAAGGAGAGCGACTTGTCTTGGAAGTGTCTTGGAGATGAACTGATGCTAATTGGAGAAAGTATGGGGAGGTTGCTTTGTATTCTTCATAGTAAGCGATCTTGACGTTCATTCCTTTAGGCCATGGGGTATGGGGCTTGGGTTGGGGGAAAACGCCCAAGCCACCACCCCGGGGGGCTTGGGTTGGGGCTTGGGTTTGGGCGTGGCCCCTTTGGCGTGGGTTTGAAGCCAGGCGTGGGGCGGGCTAGCAAGGTGACATGACGGGCTCTCAATGGCCATGTGTCAACTCATGCCCCCAACCCAAGCCCCACCATACCCCACGGGCGTGGGTTTTTTTTCCCATTCCACGTGTCAACCAATGCCCAACCCAAGCCCCACCATACCCCATGGTCTTAGCAGCTCCTTAGCCGGAGAATGTGTCTTTTCTCTTTCTAGAGTTGTTCATCTTTTTAAGGGGAAGCTAAGCATATGCCCTAGGCCACATGCTTATTCCGGGTTATGGTGTATGGAAAAGAGGTTATTCTTGAAGGATGATTTGACAAAAGGTCCATCTATCCTTAGAAAAATGTTGATTTAGCTAGTATGGTTGAGGTGTTATGTTGTTAACCACATTACTTTCTTTGATTCCAGCTGAAAGCTTCATAACTTCTATTATAACACGAGTTGACCTAGCCTGCACTGCATTTTTAGCTTCTGACTTGTCATGTGTTGACAAGCTGCTTTGGTAGCCTCTCACACGCTACATGTTTTGCTTTTGTCTTTTTCAGTGATAGATGTTTAAAATAAAGGTAGCTTTACTTAGACTAGAGGGTATGGGGAGGCTCATCCCCATGAGGATGGACCGCCATGTAGGCGCCACATCACCATTCCATGGAGGATGGGCCTCCTTGTTTTTTTAGGGTGGTGGAGGATAGAGTTACCCCACCTAATTATTTTATAATTTTCTAACTTTTTTTTGTTAACTTAATAAAAACTTCATAAAAATTAAAAAAATACAACATAAAACAACATAAATAAATTCATTTCATAACATAAAAATAAAATTACATTTCCTAAAAAATAAAACTACTAATCCTAGAAACGGTAAACATAAAAGCGAAAAAAAAATAACGATACGATTAAAAAAGTCCTCCGCTCACAACCTACGACGTCCATTTCTTCTTAACCTCCTCTTTCATCCTCCGATAAACCTCGCGTTCATCCTCCGGAACCGAGTCGAGATCCGACCTCATAATCCTAAAATCCTCCGCTCGAGCATAGTCGGCCGACACGGTTTTCTTGTGACTATATTTTTCGGCCGCGAGCACTTTGAACGAACGGAATTCGGTTATCAACTCATCCATTTTCGAAGTCGCCCCCGAGCCGCCCCTCCATCCGAACCGCCCCCTCCACTCGAGCCGCCCCCTTTTCGCTTTCCGGTAGCCTCTTTTTTTGATTTGTCCCTTCCGGGGGGACGTTCCGACTCGTGAACGGGCAACACATCCTCGTCATATATCGGGTCGTCTTTTATGTCGATTTGACAACGAGCGGTGGAGCCTCCCGCACTATAACTTCCGGACTAGGAAGTTTTACTCCGTTTGGCGGTTGCGACATCATTTGGAACCGGCTTCCATTTTGGTTCTTTCTTTAAAACGTTCAATGCTCAGAGGTGCGGGAAAGGCGCCGAATTTTTAGAGTCCCACTTAGCCATCGCAAGGTTAAGAATTTCCTCGTCGTTACTCCCACTAGGAGGACAAGTGTAAATTTGGTTATAATACCCACAAAATTCATTGACGGTCTTGTTCATTTTCCGCCACTTGCCCAAGACGGAATCGATATCACGTAACGGCCCTTGCCCCATAATCGCGTTAAATCTATCCGTTGTCGCCTTCCAAAACCCAGTACCCGTTTGATCGTTCCCTAAATTTAAAAAAAAATGCATTAGTAAAAGTAAAAAACACATCTTTTTAAATTTAAATTAAAAAAATAAACTTTGGTTCATACCGACAATCGGGCAAGTTGAGGACTTAACAAACGCAATTGCTAGCGCCTCCTCCTCTACTTTTGTCCACTATCTCGGCTTTGCTCTCGAACCGTTTTTTTTTGCGGTGTCGGGTTCGGTTTCAACTGCCTTCCCCTTCCCCGTGTTTTTTTGGCGCTTGAGTTCTTTAGGTGGCGATTCAGGGACGACTTCTTCATCATCATCGTCAAGTTGAACTGGGGGTTGCGGTTGAGAAGTTGGCGGTTGCGATTGGAATTGTTCAACCGAGTTGCGTTGCATGAATTGTTGGAGTGCTTGGTATTGTTGCATTTGTTGAACTTGGGACATTTGTGAGAAGGCGTTGGGTGATTGTTGGAAACCCGAAAACGTAAATTGTGGAGACACCCACGAAGGATCCATAGTCGGAGTGTAAGCGGGACTCGAAAAAAAGTTAGGTTGGTTCGGGTTGGGATTGTTCGGGTTGGGGTTGTTTGGATTGAATGGATTAATGATTGTATAAAAAAGAGGGAGTGTTTTTTTATAAAAATGGATGAAAATAGGAGAACAACTAAGTGTTAGTACCACACACATGGATTTCGAATATTTCCATGAATTAAAAGCATCCTCAAAACTCCTTAAAACTTTTCTTTAACTACAGAGTTTTTATCTTGTACCAACCCACTAATTATAATAAAAGTTAATGGATTTTAATATAGTTCAATTGAGTCTAGACAAGTATACAAGTAACTAAATATGAAATGCCCGTGGTCGAAAAAAACGCCCCTTCGAAAAAGCCAAGAAAGTCACAAGTCACATTATGAATCATGCAATTGTTCGAATTTCATTGTTGGGTAGTAGTGGTGCACAAATCGGGTTTTCTGAATACCCGGTTCCGGGTATGGAACCGGGTTCGGGTACGATCGGGTTCTACAAAATCGGGTATTGATAATACCCGGGTCGGGTCCGGGTCCGGGTTTTATATAAAAAATGTATACCCTATATACCCGGATTCGGGTCGGGTTTTCTAATACCCGGGTATTATAATACCCTATATTCGGGTTCGGGTAGGGTCGGGTATGGATCGGGTATTCATTTTTTTTTGATAAATCATAGAAATATAAAATGCAAAACCTTTTTATTTCATAAAACATAGAAATACATGACACCTAAATAATCATTGAATCGGATCGAATAAGATGATGAACATAGATAGCTTCGAATAATTTGATCGTCTTCAATTATTGTTCGTCATCAAAGACCCATTTTATAGGGTATAGAGATACAATGTAAACCAAACAAATGATCATAATACACTTTCTAACGGATATATAGCCGTTACCAAGGTACAAAACTCGAAAAAACACAAAAAATGAAAAAACCTGAACAGGGTATTGGGAAACCCGAACCGGGTATTGAAAAAACCTGGTTCTGGGTTCGGGTTGAAACCGGGTATTCGTAAAACCCGGGTTGAAAACGGGTATAAAAAACCCGGTTCCGGGTTCGGGTTTTATAACAGAAATGTATACCCAACCCCTACCCTATGGGTAGGTCGGGTTCAGGTTCGGGTATAAAAAACCCGGGTTCTAAAATATCCGGTTCCGGGTTTTATTTTCAGGTCCGGGTTCGGGTTTTTTGTGCACCACTATTGGGTAGTCTGTGAATAAAATAAAAAGCCCAGTTGACTCCTTGT
>JARYGA010001690.1:0-26784 GCA_030545235.1 Helianthus tuberosus | reverse complement strand
AGGGCCCTTACGTGGTGGAACGAGGTTATGAGAGACCGTGGTGCAGAAGTTGCTCTAGCACAGACATGGGCTGAACTTAGAGCTCTCATGATGAAGGAGTTTTGTCCTCGTCATGAACTGCGAGCATTGGAAAGAGAGTTTGATGGTTTGAAGCAAGATAGCGGTGAGCATCGAGCCTACATGGACCGTTATGAGGAGTAAAGTCTGTTATGCCCAAACATGGTCACGCCGTTGGATAAGGCAATCGAAAAGTACATTGATGGCCTCCCTGACTCAATACAAGACATTGTGACTGGTAGCAACCCTACTACAGTTAGGCAGACCATTGAGCTAGCTGCAACCTTGACTGAATCTCAGATCAGGAAACATAAGCTTTTCCGAAAGGGTGACAAGAAACCGGTCGAGGAATCGAACCCAATCGAGGAATCAAAGACCATGGATGAACAGACTGGATCCCCTAAGAAGTCAAAGAAGCGAAAGGCTTCTCAGAACTTTGCCATGGTTACTCACAATGATCAAGCCGTCCCCAACCAACCAGCTCAACCCCCTGCCAGGAAACCCTACAACGGAACTGCACCCTTGTGCAACCAATGTGGCCTACATCATCATGCTGGTGTGAAGTGCCGCACATGCTAAGTTTGCGGACTTATAGGTCATACAGCGAGGGTTTGCCCAACTGCAGCTGCACCAAATCAAGCTGGCAACAATCCTGCTCAAGCTCGTTTCCCACTGGGGTCTTGCTACAACTGTGGCGAGATGGGCCATTTTCGTAGGAATTGCCCAAGGCTTGCTAATGCAAATCCAGAGCAGAGATGAGTATCAGACCGACAGGAGACAACGCTGTTTAGAAAATAATCGAGCCTTGTGTATTATTTTCTTTTGTTATCACGATCTATGAAACAGTTGTTGTTATTGTTGTTATGAATAAATCTTTCATTTACATTTTAATATGTTTATGTGGTTGCATGTATAAACATATCCTCTACAATACCAACAATCAAGGAACCGTATTCCTTGAAGAACAGACTACCCCCAAATTTCTTCCATTGTATGATCTTTTGCGTTTTCCACGAAAATCCTAAGTACCCGTTTCTTCCAAGAGAAACGAAGTACGAGGTGCCAAGTTAATAGCAATCAATAACAAGATAATAACAATTAAACAATTATGTGATTAAGTGCTTATGTGTTTCCTTTTATGTGTCATGTGATCCAAATGATGTTATCCAAATCCTCGTAGAATCTTACATATCTTTGTACAAGAGATTCGTAGTAGGATACCCAAAGGTACTACCTAAAATCCTTAATGGACTTCTACGCTGTAGTTAAGTCCCTTGGATTATAAAGTACTACTTCATAATTAGACCCCTTTAGTGGTCTAGTTAAACTGATCGATCCAAAAATCTGGTTAGGAACATTATGTGATGATATAGATGAAAGGACTCCTTGGTGGCCTAATTAAGAAGATCCTCTGTCGATCTAATTAAAAAGGACCCTATGGTAGTCTAGTCACCCTCATCACAAGTTTGATCTCCTTCCCCACAACATTACAAAACGAATTGTGCGGACTGTGCAAGGAATCACGTAATTATGGAAGCATACATAATTATGGAATTTAGTGCACATAAATCACAGCAAGTTCTATCTTGTATCTAAGTTAACCCAAGTCATTTCCAATTCTGATGAAGCATCCGTTGAGGAAAAATGAACTAGCTATTCATTTTTCACTTCTGAGGAATATCCGTTGAGGAAATGAATATCCGTTTATCCTTCATTTCCAACTCTGAGGAAGCAACCGTTGAAAATGACTCTGTTAGTTCATTTTCGTTTCTGAAGATTATCCGTTGAGGAAATGAATATCCGTTGTTAAAACCTTCATTTCCAACTCTGAGGAAGCAACCGTTGAAAATGACTCTGTTAGTTCATTTTCGTTTCTGAAGATTATCCGTTGAGGAAATGAATATCCGTTGTTAAATCTTTCATTTCCGTACCTGAGGAAGCAACCGTTGAAAATGACTCCGTTAGTTCATTTTCGTTTCTGAAGATTATCCGTTGAGGAAATGAATATCCGTTGATTATTCCTTCATTTCAAATTCTGAAGAATAACCGTTGAGGAAAATGACCCCGTTTGTTCATTTTCGTTCTGAAGAATATCCGTTGAGGGAAATGTATATCCGTTTAGTTAAAAATCCTTTATTTTCCATTTCCGAAGAACCCGTTGAAGAAAATGACTCCGTTCGTTCATTTTCGCTTCTGAAAAATATCCGTTGAGGAAAATAACAAAATTATGCTTTACATATCTTTGATGGCTATTTAACAAAAAGTCACAGACAGACTTCTACGAATAAATTTCGGGACGAAATTTCCTTAAGTAGGGGAGACTGTGACACCTGTGTCACTGTGACCATTAAACAAATACCAAACCAATGAAATATTGTATTTCATACTTTGGACTTGTATAAATATGTGTATCTTTTGCACATATCAACTCTTGTTCGATTTCAAGCTCTAAATCGCTTTCTGGAAGGTTACACGCGCACTGATGCATAAATATAACCAGTTTAATGCAACGAACACTCTGGAATAGTGAAATAGACTTAACATACCTTAAATAACCTTTACATAACTTAGAAATAAGTTTTGAAGGCTTTGGTATGGCAAAATCAAGTTAAATCGCTTACAGGGACTAAAGTTGACAAACTGCGAAAGTATGCCAATCTGAACTGTAACAGACATTCCGAAACATGACCATAAGTTAAACATGCAATAAATATCCTTCACATAGCTTAGAAATAGGCTTTGAGGGGTTCGGTGTGCTAAAATAAACTTTTGGGTCATTCAGGGAATAAAAGTGTCAAAAAGTGCATAAGTTTGCACTTTCGCGCATAACTTACGTTCTGAATACATCCGGACATCCAAAAGTTAATGTAAGCACTAAAATATTTTATTTTAGTGTTTGGCATGAGAAAAATCCATTCGTCACGCATTTTGGATCGTTTTTCGCGCTTATGCGCATTCCATCGTAATTAAGCGAACATCGCGATCGTACGGCCAAATGAACCGACATTCTAAATATTTTTGAGCATGTTTTGAGTTCCCTATACTTTAACTTCATTTTAGAGCCTTGAAATGAGGTTAACGGGGGTTCAAACGCATCGAAAATAACTTAAACGGGCTGCAGGGACCATTTCTGCTATTTTTGAAACTTTGCTGAAACTGGTAGGCAGTGGCGTAGCGCGAGCACCTCATGCCTAGGCAGTGGTGCTACGCGAGCGCCTCATCTGGACAGAAACATTGCATTTTGTCCATTTTCACTTGTGCACATGGTTTTGGGCAATACCGTGGGCTCAAATGGTTTTGTAAAACCACTATCTTGAGGTGTATGGCCAAGATCAAAGCACGCTTTCCGAGGAACGATCTTAACGGCTCTACGAATCCTATAAATACCCCCCCCCATGCCATTGCAAAACCCACAAGAATTTTGATTTGAGAAGCTCTAAGTTGGAACCATTGTTTCATACCTGAGCTACTTGGATCGAAATTAGCATTCGGGGACCCTTCGTAAGTATTCTTTCGTTCTTTTATTGCTTTTCGAGTCTGAAAGTCAAACTTTGTTTGACTTTCTGCGTTGACCAGTTTATGGTCAATGCGAAGTTCGTTTGAACTTCGCAACGTGATTGTAATCACGATGGTTATAGTCCCTTGGGACTATGCCTACTGATTACCACGTTGTCTAGGGTCGTAGGGTAAGCGATCTGATAAATCGCTTATACCTTCGAACCCGACCCATTTGGTCGATCATTAGGATCCGACCAAATACATTAGGTGACCATAGTAGGTAGGGAATAACCTTCCGAGGTTATACCTTATGGTCACGACGTTTAAGTAGTTGTATGATAGGTAGTTTATATGCCTTAGGTAAATTACCAAAATACCCCTTTGATGCCAAAATTCATTATAAACATATGTGACATAACTTTTGACATCTAAACTGATTTGGCGACAATATTAGGCATGTTAAGGCATATTCTACTTGTCATAGGACTAGTTAGGCGGTCCGAACGCGTTTCACGCGAACGACGCGTTAAAGTAGCATAAGCTACCTAAACGGGTCGTAATGGGTCATAATCACTTATGTCAGGTTTCATTTAGTATGTAGGCTTTGTTAAACCATATTACACGAGTCTCCATACTCGTTTGGTTTACGAACCCTCATTTTATCCGATCTACCGATATAGGTCCGGTTTATTAACATAGTTACCTATATTAGGTGTCGTTTGATTCCGTGATCTCTAGCATTGCTTGGTGGTTATCTTAGGACTACTGAACAATCTCAAGTGAGTACATAGACCCCTCTTTTACTTTTTTCCAAACATTTTGGGGTGGAACACATCTGCCTACTTGTTACTTTCATGCTTTCCATGCTTTCACATCATATACCTGCCATGTTCGTTAGTACATTATAGTACATGATTTCATTACGTTTCATGCTATGTATGCCCATTGTGTGCGTACTTAGTACATCGTTTTACATTACATGCTATGTATGCCCATTGTGTGCGTACTTAGTACATCGTTCTACATTACATTTCATGCTATGTATGTCCATTGTGTGCATACTTAGTACATTGTTTTACATTGCATTTCTGTTGCATATGCTCATCCAGCATATGAACACATTATACTACATTTTGAACCGTTGTAACCATTTGACTATGTGAACCGTCGTAACCCTTTGATTATATGAACCGTTTGTAACTATTGAACCGTGTGAACCAGTTGTATCTGTTGACATGATTTACATTTGACTATAGACATATGACTATACATAAACATTTCTACAATTGTTAAACATTACATCTTGGTGGTTTGGTTTGAGTAAGTGATTTAAGTAACGAGGCGTGTGTAATATGATACAAGCATGGTGGATACGCCGCTGGTACTTCCTATATATAAGTGTCTGTATGGTATTACATATCGTAGCGTTATTTGAATCATTTTAAATTGAGACATATAACATTTTATACAAATAACATACTTTTCACAAGACATTGTTTTACAAACAACTTATCTTATACAAACTCATCTTACATGGTTATTCATTTAACCATACATTTTTCTCTTATTTATACATATCATCTGATCTTATCGTTTTTCAAATGATTTACAAGACAAAGCAAATTACAAGGTTCATGACTAAACATCTTTCTCAAACATAAGTCATGAATTCTGTTTTCACAAAACCTATGTATCTCACAGGCATTTTTATGCTGACATACCTATTTTCACATGTGTTTTTAGGAGATGATGCATAGGACTTATCAAGACATACTTAGGCGGACCTGTGCCTTAGTGACTTAAAACGAGACAAGAACTAGTTAATTTATGTTATGTACTCTTTGTTTCTTGTTTAAAACAATGTAAACTCTCATGTTTGATTAATAAAACAAAACTTCAATTGCCATGGATTTGAAACAATTAATTCTGTTACAACACTCCCCGACGTTTCCGCCACGTTTTGTATGTTCTACGTGGTCGGGGTGTGACAATACCTCCTTTAGAGAATTTCCATTTCAAATTCGCCATCAAGTTAGGAGTGAAATCCTCACCTTGATAGAGAATTTCCATTTCAAATTCTAGTGGACCCTCGTTAAAATGTCGAAATTAAATTTTTGACCCGCCGAGTACGAACCACACTTAGGGTATGAATTCGTCAAGTTAGGGATGAAACCTGCACCTTGTCGACTAGTCCTGCTCCTTGATTTTCAAAAATCTCGCCAAGTCTCGAATTTTCAATTGGTTTGGAACATGTAGTAACTGGAAGGGTGAATACCGTTAACCGAAATATCGGCGAGAGTATTCCACCTAATTGGCCAAAGCATGTTTCTCAAATTCAAAAGAATTTTTTGACCACTTTGGTTTAGTCAAAGTTCCGTTTTGGAACAATCCAAGTTTTAATCGAACCTACGTTTTACTATTATCAATCTTATATTATGCAATTCTCCATTTTCAAATTCAAATTTCTTTCGATATTGTTTACTTATATACACCTCAAACTCAATCTTTCTTACATCTATACATCATTTACATGTATGATTTCAAAAAGGTCACCCAATTAGATTTACATTTCTTATAACCAGAAATGGAGACATATCATCGAGATAGGAGTGATTTCCTTACCTTGACGATTAACTCCACTCCTCCTTTTCTTAAAACGACCTCACCAACAAGTTAGGGGTGATTCCCTTATGCCTTACCTAGGTGATCGTTACCAAAATTCTTCCTTCAAAATACTTTATTATGCAAACACGATCATGTTTTTACACCTAAATTGTTTGTCATTCGTCAAAATCCCTATTTATATGCATTTCAAAATGCATTGTTTTATCAAAATGTATGTCTTACCCTATGATTTATTTTATATAAGTCACATACATGAAATTCTTAATCATATCCTAAACGTTTTGTTGCCCGATTTTCAAAATTTGACGAAATACTACCCATCAACTTAACCGGTCTAATGAATATCTTGCCCACAATTTCATGCTTAACGTAATCGCTAAAACACGCTCACATAAGGACTTCTATTCACAAAAAAAAAAATCAAACCAACCTTTCTCACATGCCTATAAGATCTTATAAATATTATAAGATCATTTTACAAAACTCTTTTCAAAATCAATAAATCATTTTACTAAAAACACTTTCAACGATCACTAAGTTTATTATGCTAAATTTCCTTTTAGGAATCAACGTTTTCACAAGAACCTCCAAATTTTGAAATTCTTATTTTAAGGCAAGATCCTTTAAAATGATGCAAACTTACTATTTTCAAAAAAAAAAAAAAAAAAAAAAAAAACTTTTTATACACCACTCAATGTGTCATTTAAATTCGAAACACGTGGGCAAGAAAACTTCATAGGGATCAACAATTTTCAACTTACGTAAATTCTTTTAAAACAAAAGTAGCATTTCCGTTCTTTTACAAAGTACATCTCACATAATCAATAGATGTTTTACATACATCTGACATTCAGAAACTAGATTCAACATTCCAAGACAAACTCAACCTATTGAGATTCGATAAACTCACGTTTTGCTCAAACAACTATACATACATATCATCGCACATGTTTTCTTCAATATCTCACAACTATTTCTTATATCATTCGTTTACACACTCAAACTTCTCAATCATTTTACATGCTTAAGTTCATCGTATTCAACACATGTCATACACGAAATTATCGCCATTTATACCTACTTATATACGTAGTTATAGTGTTACGTTTTATTTTCACACTTATACTCATATGCATACTCATACTTGTGTTCACAATTATACTTATACGCATACTCATATTCATATTGTATTCATACATTCATACCTAAACAGGAGCGTAACCTGAGGGATTCGCTTACGTGGGTCACATACATACTTACACATGAACATGCTTATATACTACATTCTTATACGTACATATCTTATTTTTTTTCAAATCTATGCATACCCTGATTCATGCACAACTAGTACAAGTTATGAGGATCATGCGATGATCAAAATAATCGCGGGTGCACACGGGATTATAGTGAGAGACACATGAGAATCATAGAGTGTACTACTGTGTATGGTGAGACACGGAACGTAACATGACGCTGTTGGTGCACTTCATCTGTCGACTTCGTCTTGTATCGAGTCTCAGTCTCGTTGCGGATCTGAAAGGGGGTGATGTCATCATCTTGGATGATGACATCATAATAGTGATGTCATTATCACATCTCCTAACAAGAGACAAAAGTATTAATGATGTTAAAGTTAGAGTTCGGTCAACATGTGTGTTTCTGATTCCGCTCGTATGTCAAAGCATGATTTCGCTTTTGTGTCAAATATGTAATTTCGCTCTTTAGTCAATAGTTGATTTCGCTTATGTGTCAGATGATGATTTCGCTTTTATGGCAATGTATGTATGAGCGAAATCATGTCAACTATATATAGGTCCTTTGAGCGAAATCACATATATAGTTCTAGGTGATTGTCTTCCGGCAAGCCACGAAGTGCTGCCGAAGTGTTGTCAGGTCTGTAATCAATTGCATATAAATATAAACAACAGTTAAAGGTGAATACTTGCTGAATTACACCGAAACACTTGTTTCCGCCTCTTGTTTTGGTGATAAACTCTTCTAACCGACTCGTTCGGATCCGAAACCGATCCTACAAGTGGTATCAGAGCTAGGAAAGAAGAGTTCTATACGATTTCAGCCGAAAATTTCTGATTTTCTACCCTTTCTTCACTGATTTTTGCAATTTAATTGAGGAAAAATGATCGGATTGGTCTGATTTTTATACATCTTGCTCGAAATTAGTGTCTAACAAATCCGTGAAAGTTTCAACAGTTAATTCAAAGTAAAACTTGTCAAAATAGTGATTTCGCTTTTACGGACTCGTGCAAAAAGTGACATCAGCAGGTTTCGCTCATTTGTACAAGTGTGATTTCGCTCTTTTGAACAGTTTGATTCCGCTCTTTTGAACAGTTTGATTCCGCTTACTTGAACAGCTTGATTCCACTTTTGTGACAACTAGGGTCTCGCTTATTGTGACACTTAGAAGTTTCGCTTTTGTGATCATCCTGGTTTCGCTCTTGTGTCAGTTTGCAGGTGATCATTAAATGTGGTGTTGACAGTTCTAGTGTGTTAGCTGGTCTCGATTGTATCATTTGGATTAAGTGATTCAGAATTGCATGTGAATTTGGAGTGTCATCATATTCTATAAGATAAGATATATATTGTGAGGTCCAATGGGATTTAAACGGTGATCAATATTGTCGGCATTTGGATTCAACTTTCGATACAGTACATGTGTTTACATTGTTTCTAGAGTTAAAGTTCACAGTCAAAGTATCATCATGTGATTTCATATGGGTGTGTTTAAACAAAAAGGTTATCGGCTCATGCAATGTTGTCGAGTTAGTGGATTCATTGGTCCAATGGGAATTAAGTATTCATAGATATTAAAGTGTGTCAGGTGCAATCACTACATTTGAGGATAAATTACTTTGTGTGGTCAAAGTTTAATATTTCTAAAAAGTTGTCGGCAAAGTTCAAAAAGGGATTCAAAGTTACATGAGATTCTCGTAAATTTACATGTGTTGTTGGTTTGATACACTCATTGGCCCAAGTAATCAGAATTAAGTAAACATGAATATGAGGCCCAAAGTGTACTTGTTGACCCAATATTAAACAAAGGTTCAAAAGAGTGGTGTAGTTTGATCAAATTCAATCAGCTCATTCTATCAGTTTGCACTATTTGGATTTTAGTCAGTCCGCGAGTCTTCGACACGAGTTCTAGATCGATTTAAACGTCACACACATTCACATATTCAATTTGTTTAAACTGATTGTTTGTTTGTTTGTTTCAGGTATATTTTTAAAAGGTGATCTATCTTGGACTTAATATTTCGCTTAACGGGATTGTCTTGATAAACGTGTTTACGAATCATGGATATCAATTTCTTTAATATGACAAGTGAAACTTTTAATAGAATAAATGTACTAAAGAAAGAGTTTGATTTGTTTTCAGGTTGTCCAGGAGAAAGTACAAAGAGTCTCATTGAGAGATATTGTCATCTTGTGCGTACTATGTCTCAGTTGAAAATTACTAAAACTCCAGCAGAATGGGTTAAAAAGCTTGCTGATGCTTTACCACAAAAGGAATGGGGTACATATCTCATGATTCTGAAGAATTCTGGACAGTTTAGTAGATTGTCAATTGCTCAATTCATTGAAAAACTTGAAGAACAAATTGATAACAGTGATGATGATGATGAGAAAAGTCAAGATGAAGAGTCTGTTTCTCAAGAAGAAAAGAATGAACAGAGTGAAAAAATCAAGGTTGTTGAGAAAATAGTTGAAGTGGAAAAAGTTGTTGAAGTTGAGAAGATTGTGGAAGTGGAAAAAGTTGTTGAAGTTGAGAAGATTGTGGAAGTAGAGAAGATTGTTGAAGTTATAAAACCTTGTCTTACATGTTTAGAGTCTTGTAAACAATGTATAGAAAAAGATGAGAGGTTTAGTAAGTTAGAAAAGTTGAAAGAACAGCTGTTGTTTGATGTAAAGAATTTGAAAAAGTCGTATGATGTATTGAACAGACATGTGAATAGTCTGGAGAAGACTAACTCTGAAAGAGAAAAAGCTTTGAAGATGATGAATGCTACCATGATGACAAAGCAGAAAGAGATCAACTTGTACATAGAAGAATGTGCAAAGTGGAAGAAAGAGTTGGATAGTGAAGCAGCTGAGAATGAAAGAATCAGAAGATTGCTGCAAAGTTACAAAGGTTGTGACTACATAATTGATAGAATTTATCCAACAGTTGAAGGATTTGAAGCGTTTAAAGGTGAAGAAACAAAGCCAAAGAAGAAAAAGGATACTGGTAAGAAATAGGGTGTATGTTATAATAAGTGTCCGCCTCCGATTTGGGAAGGGTACTCGCCTAGAAAACCTAATGAGGAAGAACTAAAACAGGCGGTCAATATTAAGTTAGAGTCTGAGTTAACCGATGTATTACCAGACAACATTGACGTCACGTTCACAGCGTCCGACACAGATCACGAGTCCGAACTGATAAAAAGAGTGGTTGATCAGGTGTTGGATAAGGATGAGGAGTCAGAGTCAAAATCCGAGTCCGAAAGTCCATGTCAGTCTGTCGGAAGTTCGAGTTCGTCTGTCAAAAGTTCAAAGTCGTCAGGAAAACGGGTGTATAGTAAAGAATTTTTGTTGTCAAAATCTAATTTGAATGACGAAACATTTGAAGTTGCATATACTTTGAATGGTTCTGACAAATTATATTTTGATAAAGAATTTCCAATAAGAGGTGTTAAATCTGAAATGATCAAAAAGGTTTTCAAACTAACAGAAATTAATATTTCTGAAATAAAAGATGAAAATCTTAATGTAAAACCTAAGCCTTACACCTCAAGAGTACAACAAAGACTAAACAAGAAAAAAGGTTACAATTCTGGTTCTGGTTTTCAAAAGAAATCAAACCAAAATCGTAATTATAAAAAGAAAGGACTTGGTTTTATTCCAACAGAAAAACAGAAAAATGAAAAATATGTTCGAGATTTTAAATCGAAAATGACATATGTTGCAGGAACTAGCCATGAAGAAGAATCAAAGGGCTCATTCTGGAGACAATCAAATGAAGAATTTCTTGCTGAGAAGAAAAAGAATGAATTTCAGAGAAAAGAAAACAGAACTTGTTTTAGATGCAATGAAGTTGGTCACATTGCATGGAACTGTCCTAAAGCAACTAACACAAAACAGGGAATTTCAGAAAAACTTAAAGAAGTAGTTGTTGATAAAACCGAACCACCAATTGAGAAATTTAAGATTTTCAAAAATTCAACATATGAAGTTGGTGAATGTTCAAAAAGATTTTACAGACGTAGTGTGAAACTTGACAATAAAAAATGGGTTGTTAAGAAATCAGAGGTAAAATCTGGAAATGAATCTGATTCCACAAAATCAGAGGAGCCACAGTTTGATGAGAGTGATGAAAACTCAGTTCCTTCAATGGATGATGAGAATTTTCCACCATTGAGGATTGAGAGTTTTAAATCAAAAGTTGGGAAAGTTGAGATCTCTAATCAATTTTATTCTGACAAGAATGAATTTGATGTTGAGAAAGCGTTTAATGGGAAAGTTAAGAAGATTTTCGGAAAAATGGTTGAAGGGAAAGTAAAAGGGGTAAAAGAGTTTTATGCTAAAAAGAAAGCAACTTACACTCCAACTGCTTCTGAATTGAAAACACCCAAGGCTGGTCAGGCTTGGGTGGACATTTTCTTTGCTTGAAAACCTGACTTGCCGGAGATCCCAAGTTTGTAATTGCGGATCAGGAATCGGCATCTTTCTTAAAAATTGATTCTGTAAATGAATCTTAAAGTTTGTTAAATTTTACAGATTGTGAATTGCCGGAGCTTCAAGGTTGGTAAGTGCGAAGCAGGAATCGGCATCTTGATTGGTAAAATGGTTTTGTGTAGATATTTTATTCCTACATGTGGTTATATGTTTTGGATATTCTTACAAGTGGTAAGAGGTTGATTCTGTCAAAGTGATTACTCAAGGTCATTAGTTTGAACTTGATGTAATTCTGATACAAGAGATTGAATGTACAATATGATGAACCAAACCCCTAACTTTACAAGTGGTAAAACCAACAAAACTTATTTTCCGGAAAAATCATTTTGGTTAAAACAAACTTAAGTGTTTTGAAATCATAATGAGAAAATAGTTTTGTGTAAGGGGGAGTTCTGATTGTTTATGCCTAGTGGATGGCGATTTGAAGCGATTCGATATCGGTTGTCATTTTCTTATATAGTTTGTTTTCAAATTTCCTAAAATGTGTTTGCATTTTAGGGGGAGTAAAATTTTAGAAAATCCAAAAACATTTGAAAATTTGAAAAAGTCAAAAACATGATAAAATGAAAAATGAGTTTTGTTGTATAAAAGAGGAAATGATAGTACATCAGTGGACGATCACAGCATGCTAAAGAAATGGAAAGTAAAAAAGTGATAAACGGTCTCACTGATGATGTGTCAGTAGGTTTTTGCACATTTAGTAGATTGTGACGAGATATAAACCTAAATTCAAACTTGCTTATATTGTGGGGAAACATCTCTCGGATATATGGGTAACCCCCGAAATCTTGCTTGAAAGATTCCTTTTTCTGATATACTAGGTCTTTATACTCAGTGATATCTGGGGTATTATTCCGGGACTTCTGCTGAATGGAAGTTCTGACCTAGTCCTCGAATAATACTTTCTGCAATGCTTGAAACATAGCATCACCCTCAGCATATATGATAAGACAATAAAATTGCTTAGCAATGCTGTTGTAGCTAAAAGATCCTCTAAAGGGGACACACCCACAAGATGAGTCATGATCTCTCTGCTGAACGGTAGTTCTGACCTGAGCTCTCATGATTCTTCATAATTTATTAACCCCTACAGATATCATCTGTGGTATACTCACCTGTAAGACTGAATATTGGGATCTGGATACGGGAGTATATTCTGAGGTGGGACACGCGATTAAGTTTAAGTACTTAAGACATTAATCTCGTATCTCGAAACAGTTGAACTTTGTGTGAGAATTTAAGTGGACTAGTATATTGACAATCTAAGTGAATCGTTTAGAACTTAAAATGTTTAAAGCTTAACGGTGTTGGTGATGTGTCTCAAAAACTGATATGATCCTCTTGCACAAACTCACAAAAATATTGTTTGTAAATATTTCTTTACTGCATTTCTTTCTATTCAAAAGTCCAAAAAGATTTTTAGTGTGTTTTAGCATAAATTTTGAAAAATTCAAAAAGATTTTCGACAACTGGTGTTGGAGAGCTAATTTTCAAAATTCCGAGTGCTAGACATGATGAACAAATGGTTTGGGAGAGTGTGTTGTTTTTTAAAATAAAAGTGATATATTTCTGCAAGTGGTTCATCAGAGACTATAAATGTTGAATCATTTTAATATTTGCTCTACAAGTGGTCATCAGAAAATTTATTTTTGGGTAGAGAATGTGCAGGTTATTTGAATGACAGAGAGTCAGGTTCCGATACCTGAGGATTGTGTTATTTCAACAAGCCAGACTGCGATCCCAGCATATCGAAAGGGGGAGTCTGAAGACATCTGAGTAGAGATTGATCGTGAGGAGTCTGTTGATGTTGAAGAAGAGAAGAGAGGAGATTTGAGGATACTTACAGCGTCAGATACTTCAAAGAGTTCGAAAAGACTGATCAAGACTGAAGAAGTGAAGACATAGCATTGTCGTGACTCGATAGTCGACTCGTCAACATCTGAGGGGGAGTCTGTTGGTGCACTTCATCTGTCGACTTCGTCTTGTATCGAGTCTCAGTCTCGTTGCGGATCTGAAAGGGGGTGATGTCATCATCTTGGATGATGACATCATAATAGTGATGTCATTATCACATCTCCTAACAAGAGACAAAAGTATTAAAGATGTTAAAGTTGGAGTTCGGTCAACATGTGTGTTTCTGATTCCGCTCGTATGTCAAAGCATGATTTCGCTTTTGTGTCAAATATGTAATTTCGCTCTTTAGTCAATAGTTGATTTCGCTTATGTGTCAGATGATGATTTCTCTTTTATGGCAATGTATGTATGAGCGAAATCATGTCAACTATATATAGGTCCTTTGAGCGAAATCACATATATAGTTCTAGGTGATTGTCTTCCGGCAAGCCACGAAGTGCTGCCGAAGTGTTGTCAGGTCTGTAATCGATTGCATATCAATATAAACAACAGTTAAAGGTGAATACTTGCTGAATTACACCGAAACACTTGTTTCCGCCTTTTGTTTTGGTGATAAACTCTTCTAACCGACTCGTTCGGATCCGAAACCGATCCTACAGACGCGAATAACGAAGCGGACGTAACATGGCCAAAACATGGTGGATACGCCGCTGGTATTTCCTATATATAAGTGTTTTCACCATGTTACCAAACTTTCGTAAAACGTGGCATGAGAAATTAAGTGTTTTGCAGGCCATATTTATACCTAAAATGCCAACTTTAACAACTCACAAATGCATTGCTAGAAGCGCGGCATCCGATTATCCACGACGAGACCTCATTCCTAACACAACGAGTTCGTTGTCCAAAACACATGCCATTCTTATACTCATATTCGTTCATTAGATCGATCATTCACTCTCGTAACTCCATTATTCTTCGTCTTCCATACAAACCTCATTTACGATCAAATATGTTTACGCGTTCGAATCCTAAATTAATTTCTTACTATTTAAAACTATATTTACCATCCTTCACTTAAATGCAAACATACTTAGTTGGCCGTCACCTCCCAAAATCGTTTTAATTAAAATACCTAACCTTCTCGTTCTTCATCAATGAATAATTTCCTACCAACATGTGATTTATGATTCCTCTTTGAAACCAATGAAACTTTTGCAGTGCGGCCACACTCTTCATCAAAATACTTACCGTTTTATATGAAAGTTATACTTCTTGGTTATTAAATTATAAAGATACCTCTCCATTCTGAGTTATTCAAACTTGTTAAAACTCGTTTGCCTATGCGCAAATATGCACGTTCACTTATGCTTAATTTGACAACTCGTACTTCAAACCTTTCACTGTACCTTGACGTAACATGCTTGAGCGTTATGTGATTAATTGATATGTTTGTTTATAATGAATGATTATAAGTTATATGCTACGTGTTATGTGTGTTTGTATTACAAGTAAGAATAATTAACAACTCTTGATCGCATAAGACTACCTAATCGCACAACACACTCTCAGCCCACACTATTGCTTGAATAATTGACTCAAAGGGGCAGCCCATGATGGGTTCGGCCCACCTCTTATACGCATAACCTCATGAGGAGGGTGTACACTTCTCATAACTTTCAAATTACACAACACACACAAACCCTACTCTCTTTCTCTCCTTTCAAAATCGACGGCAACTTCTCCCCTCCTCTCGAAGCTTTCTTGTTCGGATCGACCCCTGTTCTACCTTCTAACTGGTTAGTATTTCACTATTGATTGTATGTTTGATGATGTTATGGTCTGTATGTTTCTACATAATGATTTAGGGAGGATTTGTGATCGGTTTTTATGTAAATTGATGAGGTTTGGTGTCCTTGTACATCGGTGCACATGTGTAGGGAGATTAGATCAATATAGGGTTTAATAATCATATGCGAGTATATTTGGATGATTGGTTGTGTTGTCATGTTAGGGTGCATGTTAGTAATCAAAATCATGAGCCTGTTGATGTGATTAATGTTATGGTTGTTGTTCATGCTATGAATGTGATTAGGGTTCATATTAATTAGGGGATAAAACCTTAGTTTGATCGATCAACATCCAAGTTAGAAACTGTTTGATTGTTTGACCGATTTGATGCATAAATGGAAAATGTCAATTTGTTGTAACTGATTGCATGATTTAAGGAAGTATATAACTAATCTCACAAGGCCAGTCGCACAAGGCCAGTCGCACAAGCTAAGATATGTTAGGGTACAACTGTTAAAGCACATTGTATAACCTCTTTAAACTCAGTCGCACAACATCTTGTGAATCGCACAAGGTTGTGCTGATCGTACAAGATGTTGGGCCACACAAATGTTTAAGCTATGCTATGTTATTGGGTCGTACTGTCACACCCCAAAAACGTCGCAGCGGAATAAAAAACGTAGTGGTGACGGAAGCTGGTGCCCATTTATATCTTGATGATCGATGCATTAATTTGTTGGACATATTATCTTATTCAAAACCTAAGTTTTGAACATTATGTTTTAAAATATGACACAACCATGACATAGTTAAGTTGTTTTGATCCTCATGGATCTTATTACATTCGTCCCAGAAAGTTTTAAAAGTCAGTCCAACATTTTAAGTGATAAAGCATGCATCAACAACCACAAGATACGCCATAATTCCCGAAGCCGAACTCAAGTACCTGTAGAACACGTTAAAATCAAGTGTCAACACAAAGGAATGTGAGTTCACATATTCGTTTACAAACAATTTTATTCCAAGGAAAACTTTCTGTTTAGGTGTTTATTTGAAAACATCCATATAATTTTAGAAAGTCCATTTTACTTCCTTAATAAAATTCATGGGCCTTCCATCGGTTCATCAATCTGACAACTGTAATATATTGCCCAAGTTTTGTATATTAAATTATTGCGTCAATTTTCAGACTCGTATGTTAGCTAGACAATACGAACTATATATTAACCATGCAGGGATAATCAAAGCTAGACAATAAACATAATTTAAATTCATCGTTTGACTTGACACGGGGCGACCGGTCACGACGGGGTTGTCAACCCGATAGATCAACCAACAATTCATCGCGTGCAATACTTAAATGATTAAACGACATCATGGGCGCAGGGTCCTCTTGAAGGACAATATGATGTCTGCCTCACGTACAATATATATATCCTACTAATATGACAATTTAATACACGACGTTGTACGAATTCCCCTGACGCTCCATCATTTGAGACCCAGTCCAGAATTCGTCCCCAACTGTACGGTCATGTTTCGCTTAGGAAATACCGTACTTTCAATATTCATTCATCAAAAACGTTTTACTTCGAAACGTATGACTTATCAAATTTCATATATTTTCAACGAAAATATATATTTTATATTAAAAGGTATGTTTTATTTTGGAAACATTATAAAACCCTTTTATTGACGTGTTCTACCCCCAAAATATATACAAAGCAGTAAAAAGAGGGGTTTAGTGACACTCACCTTTGGAGGTATTTTTAAATAGCGCAATCCCACAGTTCGATTTCTACACCTCCTATTACATGTAGGAACGATTTATAAATCAATATATCACAAAATCCTAAGTTTCTCTGTTTCTTAGATTTGTCACATAACTTTGAGATTTTCTAAAAAAGTTATCATTTTTTATTATGTTGGCACGTTAATATATATATGAATCCATATATATATATATATGATTTTGCAACTTGAACGATTTTATTGGTGGCCATTATTGTGTAAATCCGTTAACTCTCCCGTTTATACGCAATATATCTACGATTTGCGCGTCGTAATATATATACATAAACGTTCACATACCTTAACACCGAAACACGCGAAATCTTGTTAACTTATCTATTTTGTCATTTTTAAAGCAAATATACATCAAACATCTCATATGTACCAAATTTTATGCTCGACAGACAAGTTACACATTTAACGAAATTTTTACCGTTTCTACCGCACAAAACGTACAAGCATACATGCGTAAGCTAGATTTCTAATATCATGTTAAAAACTTAACATATTTTCACATTCTCATGTTTAAATCACATAACACATTTTAACACATAAGGTTCACCCAAAATTTTACCTATACTAGTGTATATTGAAAAATGCGTATTTTAACGATTCGGTAACGGTTTCGGGCGTCGGAAGTCACGTATGACCAACCAAACACCAAGTAAACTTAATATTAGTTAAAATACTTATTTTTAAACTAAAAATATCAGTTTACTTACTGATCCAAATTAGTTTTGTGAAAATCACTCGAAAAGCCGATTTGTTACCGTTTTAACGCATAGTTTTGCGTTAAACGTTACTATAATCATCCCAACTCGAAACGACTTGATATTTTAACACAATACATGTTATTTACTGATTAAAATAGTGGTTATAATAAGATTAGTGCAGTTTTTGTGTAAGTCACATAAATCATGCGATTTCACGTATTTTACAACTTTTAAAGCACCAAGTACAACATGCAAAGCTAGCAAACATTATGTCAAAGTTATAAGTCACTAAACACTTTAAAATAACTTTATTTTAGTGTTTATAATCTTCTCATAACTGATTTTTACTAAATCATACTCAAATCACATTATTTCACCTATTTTACAAGTTTCTAAGCCTCATGTATAACATGCAAAGCTAGTAAACCTTATAACAAAGTTTCATGCCATTTTAAAACTTCAAATATTCATATTTTAATGTTCATAATCTGATCAAATAACATTTTTATCAAATCATGTTTAACTCATCATTTCATGCTTTCATATCATCGTGCATGTTCAAGTAAATGCATCTAATGTACTCATACAACATCATCATCATTTATGTTCTAATCATACTCAAGAACACATTAATATCATGTCTTTACATAACACAACATATATCATCCATTATCTCATATGCATTCTTTTATGACATTTTTGATTCTTGCATGCAAATCTATCATTCAAGTATCATATTATTCAAGAATCATTCAATCAAAAATCAAAACACAATCACATACACACACACATATACCTACGGCTACACACACACACACACATATATATCCAAATATGACTTTTCATCAATCTACTTTAAACACAAATCATTTTCATGTAGATCACTTTCAATCATACATGCATGAACCTTTCAAGTATCATTTCTCTCAAAACTTGACATATTAACAAAACACAAACCCTAACACACACTCATACATACTCATGGCAACACACACATATATTTACTTCCATTTTTTTTTGTTTGATGAAATCTATTTTCTTGTTTAGATTTCCAAGTTTGTGAAGAATCCAAGCTTTTGAGAAACTATCTTTTGTAAGTAAATATTTATAAACAAAAAAGTCAAGAACAAGAAGGATAAAGGTTTATTCCCATGATGAACACCATAATTAGTGTAAAGTTTATTATGAATATGCTTGAGTAATCCTTCAAAAGAGCTCGATTCTTCATTTTCAAAATATGAAATCACCAAAAGCTCACTAGTGGAAGATATATGAGAGCTTCTAATTGTGACATCTGTGCTTATGTAATCATTTTACAGACTCTGAACAATACAATATTAATAAAACAGTGTGTTTTGATCCCAATGTTTGTATTTATGTTTGATTTTATGCACATGTTGATTTTTTATCGATTTTGAACTCTATATCGCTTTCTGGGAAGTTATACGCAAACTGATGCGTAAACGCGATCAGTTTAACGCGAAAAACACTCTGGAACAGCAACATAAGCTTAACATACCTTAAATAACCTTTACATAACTTAGAAATAAGTTTTAGAAGGTTTGGTATGGCAAAAACAAGTTTATTCGCTCACAGGGACTATTTGCGTCAAACTGCAAAAGTCTGCCGTTCTGTAAGGCAACGTACAGTCCGGAACTTGATCATAAGCTAAACATACCATAAATAACCTAATCATTGCTTAGAAATAAGCTTTGATAGGTTCGGTGTGCGAAAACATGCTTATATGATCTTTCAGGGACTAAAAGTGTCAAAAACGGCGTAAGTTTGCATTTTCGCGCATATCTTACGATCTGGCCACATCTGGACATCCAAAATTTTTGTACACACTAAAATATTTTTATTTCAGTGATCGGCATGCAAAAATACCACTAGTCGCTTAATTTGGTTCGTTTTCGCGACCGTTTGAGTTTCATCGTAATTTAACGAATAACGCGACCGTACGACCAAACGAGCCGACATCCGAGAGTTTTCCGGGCACATTTTGAGTCCTCTAAACTTTATTGACCTTGTAGAGCCTTGAAAATGGCTTAACGGGGGTCAAAAAGGGCCTGAAATGAGCTTATTCTAGTACAGGGACCAAAACTGACATTTGCTGAAAGTAGATGGCTTACGGACCGTAAGCCCTATCTTTACAGTCCGTAAAGGACGCCCAGCGACAGAAACTTGATTTTTGGCTGCTGTTTGATAATTCAGGGACTTTTAAGCAAATTTCTTGTTTTGGGCTCCAAGTAAACGACTCTCCAAGGTTCCCAATCAGTCTTTAACACATGTAGGGCCATGATTTCATGCTTGTTGGCCACACAAAACTTGGCATGATCTTGTAGCTTTGCTACAACTATAAATAGCCATCCATTTCTCATTTGTTCCTTGCTCATTCCTCATTTTCTCCTTTCTCATCTGCTTTGGAGCTTCCTAATCTGATTTGGGAACTTGTCTTCTTTGTAGAAAAGATAGCAAGGACTTTAGTGAGCATTCTTTCATTCTTTTTATTGCTTACTAGTTTAAAAGTCAAACAGAGTTTGACTTTCAGTTTGACCAGTCAATTGGTCAAGTCAAAGTTCAATTGAACTTTGCAATGTGATTGTAATCACAATGGTTATAATCCTTAGTGATTATACCTACTGATTACCACATTAACTAGGCATAGTGACGAGTCAAAGTTTCGGTCAAAATGCGTTTTAGCACGCATTTTGCAAAGGAACTATTTTCGGGTATCAAAACCCATTGTTTTGATACCAAATCAGTAGGATAAACATGTTTTGACATGTTTAACTCGTCACTAATAGTTTGGTGCTTGTTTAGGGTCGTTAGTTAAGCGGTCTAAACAACCGCTTATACTTTCGAACCCGACCCGATTGGTCGATCATTAGGATCCGACCAAGCTTACTTAGTGATCATAGTTACATAGGGAATAACCCCTGAGGTTATACCTTATGATCACCTAGGATTTTGCTAGTTAGCTTGTATGCCCATAGTAAATGACCAAAACGCCCTTTTGAAGCATAAATCCGTATTTTGACTATGTGAACATATTTTTTACATCTAATCTGAATTAGTAACATGTTAGGGTATAATTGGGCATGTAAGACTTGACATAGCACATAGATAACCATCCGAGCATAGTTTTGCGCAAACGACGCATTCTAGTAGCTTACGTTACCATAATGTGTCGAAACGGGTCAAAAACACTTAGGTAGACTTTCCAATCAGAATGTAAGGTCTATTAAATCATACCATATGAGTTTAAATACTCATTTGATTTATAGAACCTCATTCTATCCTATCTCCCGATTTAGGAGCCGATTATTAACATAGTTACCTATACTAGGTGCCGGTTGATTCCGTGATATTTGGAGCTTAAATTGGTCTTATTCTCAAGACTAATTAGCAATCCCAAGTGAGTACATAGTTCCCCTCTTTTACCGTTTTCAAATACTTTGGGGTGATTCACAGGTACCTATTTGTTACTTTCTTGTTTTACAAGCTTTTGTGACATAAACATGCTAGTTTCACTTAGTACATATTTAGTACATGTTTTCACTATGTTTTGCTATGTATGTTAAGCATGCTAGCACATTGATTTATTACACATTTGTTACGTATGTTTACTAAGCATATGTACGCATTGTTTTACATGACATTTCTACTAGGCATGTTTACTTAGCATACCTAGTACATGGTTTTCATAGCATGCTTACATTGGTTATGACATTTGGTGTGTTTAATCGGGACAATAATACATTCATTAACATTGATCACGCCGCTCGGTAGTATGTTATGGTACCATAGGAATTGACAACTCCCGTTTCCGACTTCCTAGGTTTGTTTGGAAGTTGGAAATGACAGAATTCGACTACATAACTTAGATGAACCTTTAATTTGTTTAAAGGTTTGTCGCCACAGTCGCAAGGCTTGAATGTATGCGATTAACATTACTGCATAAATGTTTGTAATCATAAAGCATTGTTTTCTGCAAAACATGACATTTGAATTAAACTTAGGTTTACTCAAAAACATTGTTTTGTACATTTTTCCTATGGTTGGGTAATTGCTTGTTATTCGCCATACATTTGTTTCACACTAATATCATTACATAGTTTAAGTAGATGATTTCCTACTTGCTATGCATTACATTTGATACATTTGATACATGACATTGAACATGGTTTACACATAAAACATTTTTGAAACTGAACAAGACATTTTAGTTGGTTATTAAAAAGTGACTTATGTAACGGGGCTATGTGCCATGCGATAAAAGCATGGTGGATACGCCGATGGTACATCCTATATATAAGTGCTTTTATTGTATTTCACATTGTTGCGTTATATAAATCACTTGGACAAAACATGAAACATTTTTACAAGGACATGACATTATATTACAAAATACATATTTCACACAATATTACTTTTACTTGGTTATTCATTTAACCATGCATTGTCCTTTATTTATCATTGATTTTCATATGATTTCATAAAGGAAAATATTTTACAAGGTTCATGACTACATTTTGTTAAACACTTTTTAAAAACCACAACTCATGAATCTTGCATAAACAAAACCTATGTATCTCACAGGCATTTTTATGCTGACGTACCTATTTTTACATGTGTTTCAGGAGCTGATGCATGATGATGTTTGTGCTTCACTTAGGCGGACTCGGGCCTTAGTGACTTAAAAGACAATTATTATGTTATGTTTTAGTTAAATTCCAAGACAATGTAAACTTTAATTCAATAATACATAATTTTTATTACCATGGTTGTTGAAACAATAATTCTGTCACCTCACTCCCCGGCGTTTCCGCCGCGGTTTGTTGTTTTAACGCGGCCGGGGTGTGACACTAATACTTGGATTTGATAAAAAAAATGAAAGTGAATGTGTGTGGGTGTGGTTTACGGTTTTAGGGGGAAGAGAGAAGGAAAAAGTGTGAAGTTGTGTAAGACTTGATGTGCATGTGGGACACTTGTCTCCATTTAACATTTCCAAGAATTTGAAATTTGAATGGCATCAACACATGGCATAAGAAATGGGAAGGTGGGCACTCTAGTTGGCCGCCACCTATCACCATACACACATACATATTTTATACATACACTTATATATGTAATCTAGTGTTAAAAACAGGTATTTTACTGGATACCGGGTATTTTACTCACCAAAATATTATTGAACAATATTTTGTTTGCCTGGACTGGCTACGTTATCGGTATTTGCCAGTATGCGCACTGCGTTGCGCGGTATGCGCTTAAAATCGCAAAAATAGGGATTTATGCGTTCTTATTTATTTTTATCATTCTAAAGTAATAAACTCATCAAATTATTACTAAAATGATTATCAGTTGCCTTGACAGGCTATGTTGACAGTATTTTGTCGGTACATGCGCTGCATCGCGCGGTACGCGCTTAAACTCGAAAAATAGAATTTCCTAGCGTTTTAAATTTATTTTTTTCTCACGAATAGGATTATAATTATTATTCTAACCATGCATTGTCCTTTATTTATCATTGATTTTCATATCGATTTTCATATGATTTCATAAAGGAAAATATTTTACAAGGTTCATGACTACATTTTGTTAAACACTTTTTAAAAACCACAAGTCATGAATCTTGCATAAACAAAACCTATGTATCTCACAGGCATTTTTATGCTGACGTACCTATTTTTACATGTGTTTCAGGTGCTGATGCATGATGATGTTTGTGCTTCACTTAGGCGGACTCGGGCCTTAGTGACTTAAAAGACAATTATTATGTTATGTTTTAGTTAAATTCCAAGACAATGTAAACTTTAATTCAATAATACATAATTTTTATTACCATGGTTGTTGAAACAATAATTCTGTCACCTCACTCCCCGGCGTTTCCGCCGCGGTTTGTTGTTTTAACGCGGTCAGGGTGTGACAGAAGAGTTGGTATCAGAGCCAATGGTTATAGGGAATTAGGTTATTAGTAATGCTTTGACCTAGACTATAACTTCTTAGGACCCTAACACAAGTTTACTTGTGTTTAGATCTTAAAACAATACCTGTCACATATCCTTAGGTGATTACCAAAACCTGAACACAATTTTCCAAGATGATTTTGACATCCATCATCTATCCTTAGATGATTTCCCTTGGTCTTGTACCTTCCAAATTTTCAAAATCTCGTCAAAGTTTGGGTCTAAATAATGTGAACACGTGCAAACTGGAAGAGTGAATGCCTGTACCCTGAGTTTTCTGTCTAAGGCTAGAGTGTTCGTACAAATCCGCAATATCGGACCAGTCACTCTTACCTGGGAACTCTTGGGGTGAGTGTTCACTTATAGGAGAGCATGTCTTCAGTGATACATTATTATGACCTATTTACTTTGATTTGTCACTGTGTGTCGTTTGTTTGCTTTGTGGTAACAAACAAATGACCACCATCCTTGCTTTTTGTCGATTTTATTGATATCTCGTTTCTTTCATCACGTCATCTCACTCGTTTTCTCTCATGTTTCCTCTTTTAGAATGCCTCCTCGACGCGAAAATCCGCTATCGAATGCCGAACTGGCAGAAATCATCGCGCAGCAAATGGCTGTTGCATTCCCTAATCTCATTGCTCAATGGAACCAAGCCAACAACAACAATAATGCTCCGTGCAATTTCAAAAGTTTTCATTCGGCTAAACCACTCAAGTTTAGTGGTTCTGAGGGAGCAACTGGGCTCCTACAGTGGTTTGAGAGTCTTGAGAGCACTTTTCGCCATGTTCAGTGTTCGAACAACCGTAAGGTCGAGTTTGCGTCGAGTGTATTTCAAAAGAGGGCTCTTACCTGGTGGAATGGGGTAATGAGAGACCGAGGTGCTGAGGTTGCTTTAGGTCAGACATGGGATGAACTTAGGGCTCTCATGATGAGAGAATTTTGTCCTCGTCACGAGCAGAGGGCACTTGAAAATGAGTTCCATGATTTAAAGCAAGACAGTGGTGAACACCGGGCTTACACTGACAGATACGAGGAGTTAAGCTTGCTCTGTCCTACTATGGTCACGCCTTTGGATAAGGCTATTGAGAAATACATAGACGGTTTGCCAGATCCTGTTCAGGATATTGTCACTGGTAGCAACCCTACTACCGTCCGACAGGCCATTGAGCTAGCTGGAACCCTTACTGAATCACAAGTCAAGAAGGGTAAACTCCACAGAAAAGGTGACAAGAAGTAGAAACAGTCTGATAGCGCCACTGAGAACAAGGGCAAGAAGGCTGCTGAGTCTTCAAAGAAATCAAGGAAGCGTAAGGCTTCCAAGAATTTCGTTGTCACTGCTCAGACTAATCATGCTGCTCCTAATCAGGCAGCACAGAATCAGGCTGCACAACCTGCTGCCAAGAGGCAGTATGCGGGAAATGCACCTCTGTGCAACAGATGTAACAGCCACCACCAGCCACAGTTGCAATGCCGCATCTGCACAAATTGTGGCAAGTCTGGTCATCTTGCGAACACCTGCCGTTTTGCTCCTAACCAAAATCAGGCAGCTCAAAACCAAGCTGTGCAAAACCCTGCCCAGAATCCTGCACGACCTCACTTTCCGCCTGGTTCGTGTTACAATTGTGGGGATCTGACCCACTACAGAAACAATTGCCCGAGGTTGGCAAACGCAAATCAGGCACCGACTCGTGGTAGAGTTTTTAATATGAATGCAAATGAGGCTCGCGCAGATAACGAAGTGGTGAACGGTACATTCCTTGTTAACAACCATCCTGCTTCTGTTCTTTTTTATTCGGGTGCCGATAAGAGTTTTGTGTCCTTAGCTTTTGAGCCTTTGCTTTTGATGACTAGAACAAAACTAGGAAAGCCCTTGACAGTAGAGGTAGCTAGTGGTGAACCCGTTGTACTCGATTCTGTTCTTCAAAACTGCCAATTGAACCTTAAAAACCATCTTTTCCCTATCGACCTCACACCGATGCAACTCGGGAGCTTTGATGTTATAGTGGGAATGGATTGGTTAGCCAAGTACCATGCTGAGGTGGTTTGCTTTGAGAAGATTGTCTGTATTCTGCTTTCGACTAGTGAGATCTTAGAAGTTTGTGGGGAGAAACCTGTTAAACTCATGTCTTGTACCCAAGCCCAAAAATACCTACGAAAGAAATATGTCGCTTTCTTGGCACATGTTGTAGAGGATAAAGGCAAGGGTAAGACTACCCAAGACATCCCTATTGTTCGGGATTATCCTGAGATATTTCCTGAAGACTTACCTGGATTACCTCCTGTACGCCAAGTTGAGTTTCGCATTGATCTTGTGCCTGGTGCAAATCCCATTGCTAAGTCACCTTACCGTCTTGCACCGTCTGAGATGCAAGAGTTATCTAAGCAGCTTCAGGAGCTATCTGACAAAGGATTCATTCGTCCGAGCTTTTCCCCTTGGGGCGCTCCTGTCCTATTTGTGAAAAAGAAAGATGGATCTTTCAGGATGTGTATCGATTATCGTTAGCTTATTAAGCTTACCATCAAAAATCGATATCCCCTACCTCGCATTGATGATCTCTTTGATCAGCTACAGGGCGCTACTTGCTTTTCAAAGATAGATCTGCGTTCTGGGTATCATCAGCTTTGAGTTCTTAAAGAAGATATTCCCAAGACTGCTTTTCGTACCCGATATGGTCATTATGAGTTCACTGTTATGCCCTTCGGTTTAACAAATGCTCCTGCTGTTTTCATGGACTTGATGAATAGGGTTT
>JARYGA010001689.1:0-47660 GCA_030545235.1 Helianthus tuberosus | reverse complement strand
GACCCTTTCACCTCTCGGGACAATTAGTTTTAGATAACCTATAAAACTAAGTTTGTCGCGACTTGGAATAACCAATTTTAAGTTAATAGAAAACTATTAAGTTGATCGTTTTGGAAAATAAAATTAATTTAATTTTGCAAAACTTAATTGGTTATTATTTGTTTCAAAACCAACCTTTGTTTTATAACAAAACTTTAACAAGTTGTAAAAACAATTTAGAACTTGTTTTAATGTGATTGTTTTTAATATTTTAAAACTCCTTTTAAAAACATGTTGGTATTTAGGTTGGTTACGTTATAACAATTTATAAGATAAAAGCAACCACAATAGCAAGATAAATATGTAAATCCATATGGCCAAAATTGTTCGATCTTGCTAGATCCTAATAGCAAGATCAAACGGGTCACGGGGTCACAACACACAAACAACCACAAGGATGGACTTGAGTGCATCTTGTTGTCTTAAGCAACTCCCACTAACTCCAAGACTCCTCTTGGCATTCGGTTTTGCTTCGGGCTTGCTTCGGGTCTTCGTATCAACAATATTTAACAAGTAAATACAACAAAGACAAAAACCCTATCTATTACAACTTTGAACCACAAGACGGGCCAAAACCATAAACTAATCTATTACAACTTTGAACCATCTCGGTGGCCAAAAATAATAATTACAAAACCGAATAAAATATACAACCATAAAAAAAAGGTCGGGCCGGATTTACACATCACACAACAATCACAAAATAAACCGGCCAATGTTTTGGTCAAGCAAAACAAATAAAATATTGACCAAAATAAAAGTGCCCTTAAAAATACTTAGATCATAAACTTTAAATAAATAAAGTTTGTGCACTAACTCCGGTTAAAAGACCGGTACCGACTCGTATGTTGTAACCAAGGCTCTGATACCACTGTTGGGTTTCCGTGATGATCGGTTAAAATTTTATTTATCAAAAACCCGGTTCAATAAATAATAGTTAATTAATCAAACGAGTTAATTAATAAAAACGCAGCGGAAATAAAAACAAGTGATCAACAAAACGAAAACCGTCAGGATCCGGTTACATGCAAATACGAGCACAGTAAAATATATTTAACTACTCATGAGAAAGATATACCTCGGTTAATGACTAACCGGTCGAGACACCGAGGTTCAACGAACAAGTGCTAGTAAACGAACCAACGAAACGCGTCGAACGAGGCGGCGCCAAGCGGCAGTCAGCAGCGCGGCGGCGACAGACGGCGGCGGCAGCCGACGATAGTCAGCAGTGCGACGGCGACAGCCGGCGATAGTCAGCCGCGGCGGCAGGTGGCGTTTTTGGCCGGCGGCAGCAGCGTTTCTGGCCGGCGGCAGCAGCGGTGTAACACCCCAAAAATGGGGTTTGATAATTTAAACCCGGTTAATGTAAAAGAACGGGTAAATTACCGTTTGGAGTAAAAGCGACCCGTAAATAAAAGTTGACTAGGAATAATTTACCGAGTGGTGACATGTATATATAAGTAACAAGATAATGAGTGTTAGTCTCTTTATTAATTGAAACGAAGTTGAGGGACCAAAACCGTTAAAAAGGAAACATGATTTATTAAATAAAGGAAATCACACACACACACACACGTGTGTGTGTGAGACGATCAGGAAGAAGAAGAACAAGGGTTCAAACCCTAATTCTTGATAAATCTTCAAATTGAAGGGTGGAATGAAGTCTAAAATCATAACCGAGCATGGATAAATGATCACTATCACGAGGGGATCATAAGGTATGTCTTAAATTTAAGATTTGTGATCATGGGTGAAGTGGGTTATGTTCTAATCCGTGAGTTAATATGAAATTAATCATGTACAAGGGTTAGAACCCTCGTATAGAACATCGGTTACGTATGGTTAGTGCAAATTTGATGATTAGAGGTGAAACCCGTTAGTTATGGTGAAGATGATGACTAGAATCACCATTTATGTCCAAGTCTTGTGGAAAGATTGATGTATTATGTGGGTATGATGGATTCTTGTTAGATGAATTAGGAGAAATATGATGATGTTATGCTTGATGTTTATGTGCTAATGATACTTGTTGATTATTAAGAAGATTTGATGAAATATGAATGAACTAGGAAGATTATGCATAAACTAGTTGTACATGGTGCCTAGGAAGTAGTACGCACGCCACGTGTTTGATGAAATGTCTAAATGACAATAATATGTGAAGGTTGTGTTATGATGATGTTGAGTATGCTATATGCTTGTTTGAATCGGCTAATGGAATACATATGTGAGATATGAACTTGATATGATCGTTCATATGAATAGTCATGTATGCTAATAAGGATGTTAATGTAATGACATGAAAGTATAGGAATCATGTCAAGATGGATGGGAGCGTGGAAGGCTAACGGGACAAGAAGACTCAAGTAAGCGAATACAAATACGGACGAGTAAGGTAAGTAAATCCCGGACTTACACTTTAGATGTAAAATATATTGTACTATGATCATTATTGTGATACATGTGAAAGTATTAAACAAGGAAAGTAAATAGGTAAGTTTACGGAAAAAGAAGTCGAAAGTGAAAAGGAAAGTATAATGATGCTAATTGTTTTCTGTTAAGAATAAAATGAAAGTGCAGGTATACTAATAATGGAGAGTGAAGGTTAAGTATGGAAGTCGTACGAGAGTGTCCGAATGGATGGACGAATGGACTAATATGAACGAGAATAAGAGATGTTGATGCTTGATTATGCACGTTTTAAAGTATATATATATATTATGTCACTGGTTGCTAATGAAGTAATTGGTTGTGGTGACTGCAGGTTGTACAGGTTTATGAATGTTTGTTCAAGATGTGTAAGCGGTTGAAGATCGAGTCAAGACATGGGTTGTACTTGGGTGTGTATGTGGTCACTTAATTCGATATACGTATGTTAGTTTTTAATTAATTTATGAAAAGGGTTTAATGTATTTAAGAAAGAAAGAATAACTTATAAAGAAATTTTTGGTATGTATTTTCCGCTGCGTCAAAATTTGGTTAAAACGTGTTAGGGCGTTACAAGCGGCACGCGGCGGTTCTGGCCGGTGGTGTTTGGGTGTTGATGAGACTTGAGAGCATTTTGGTGTCCTCACATCTCTTCATTTTGTTCATCATATCCCAACAATACAAGACCCAAAATATATATATAGACCATGGACAACTTGCATGCTCGCCAAGTGTCAAGACATGCAAAATTGCATGTGTTTTGCTAGGCCACAAGTTAGGTGGATGACAAGTGGCGTAGGGTGAGAATACCCGTGTCACCCAGTCCATGTACCCGTCTCTCAGTTAATACCCGCTCATGATTATGATTTGTCTCGTATAATGTTCGTAATTACCAGTTAAACATGTTAAGTGGATTTTTAGTTCGTTGCCCAAGGTGTAACTCTTACGGGTCAAGACCCGGTCGACATCATTGACTTATCGATCCGGACATAATTTCCAACAGTATTTGTGGTTTATAGGTGTGAAATGACGTCATTACCTCTGCCTATAACGCTTAAACTAACAGACATTGGCTTTATATGACGGAGACTCGAGCAAGCAAAGAATACTTGCTGGGACTTAACGTGACACCGTCCCTAAACTTCAGGGACACAAATTTCACTTTACTCAAAACAAATACATGTAAGAAGTCATTTATTTATTTCTTTTAAGTTTTATTTTTTATCATTGTTTATTTATTTCAGTTTAAAAAATTCTACACTTTTTTAATCAACAATTATCTTTACTTAAACTATTAAGTAAATTGTCAAAATCGTCCTTAAGGTTTGGTCATATTTGCCAGTTTCGTCTAAAACAATTTGTACCATATTGCCCTTCACTTTTGGTATTTTTTTTTTCCATTTTCATCAAATATCTAACTTTTTTTTTTGTCACAATCATCCCTAAGGTTTGGGATTTTGTGTCATTTTCATCCAAATATCTGACAGAAAAAATAACCAAAATTAGACGTTTGAATAAAAATGGCAAAAAAACTCAAAAGCAAAGGGCAATACGATACAAAAAGTTGTTTTGGATGAAACTGACAAACATACCCAAACTCATAAGTTAAATGAGCTCAAACTCGAGCCTAGTTCAACTTTGGCTCGACTCAGATTCTTTACATCCTTAGTTGTGAGGCGTACGTGCCAAACCTAAAAAAAAAAGGGGTAACTTTTGTACACTCAACATACTTGAGGGCCCTTTCTTGTAACTAAAACCGATTATATGTATACCTCACTAGGGTTTTAGAAGAGCTTCACTGGGGGCAACAACTATCGCCGCACTCATTCGTATCAACTTCAGGTTCTTTCTCCTACAGATTATTAATTTCGTAATTGTTCGGTTGTTAGAATTCATGTGATTATCAATAATTTGGAGCTTATATCATTTGATTGTAACTTAGTGAACATATTCAGTCGTATGCTTGTTCGAAACCCTAGGATTTTTGTATAAATTGATACGGAATGATATGGATCTGTGTTTCTGTGAACATGTTCAGTTGATGATATGTGTTGATTTAGGATATATTTGATTATTTATATGATAATTTATGATTTTGAGCTATTTAAATTTGATTGTAGTTAGTTTTCAGATTGTTTTCTAGTTATTTGCAGTTATGGATTGTTAATTTCGTAATTGTTAGATTGTTGAGTTCATTTGATAATCAATGATTTGGAGCTTGTTTGATTTGATTGTTAATTAGTGAACATATTCAGTCGGATGCTTGTTCGAAACCCTAGGATTTTTGTATAAATTGGTACGGAATGATATGGATCTGTGTTTGTGTGAACATGTTCAGTTGATGATGTAATTGCTGTTAAACATTTTGATGATATGTGTGTGTTTAATTCAAATGTTGTTACGTTGTGTGTGTTTGTTGATTTTTATGAATTTATACGATAATTATTGATTTTGAGCTATTTTATTTGATTGTTCTCTAGTTATTTGTAATTATGGATTGTTAATTGTTAGTTTCGTAATTGTTAGATAGTTGAATTCATTTGATAATCAATGGTTTGGAGCTTGTTTGATTTGATTGTAAATTAGTGAGCGTATTTAGTCGTATGCTTGTTTGAAACCCTAAGTTTTTATGTGATTTGATATAGAATGATACAGAATGATTTGATATGATATATATGTTTTTTTTTTTACTTTTTATACAATTGAGGATTTGTGTTTATGTGTATATGCTGTTACGTTTTGTGTGTTTATTGATTTAGGATGTATTTGATTATGTTGACTTTATTCTATAATCATTTATTTGGAGGTAATTGATTTAATCTACATTTTTATTTGAAGTGAGGTGTAACGATATGGATCTACATTCGTATGCATGTGTTCGACTGATATATTAGTTTTTAAACAATTTAACGTGCTACATTAATTGTACATACAATTGAAATACTTTTGCATTATGTGTGTTTGTTTGTTTTGGTTATATCTGATAATGTTAACGGATGTTTGTAGGTAAGAGAGAAAGATGTCGCACAGGAAGTTTGAGCACCCCAGGCATGGTTCCCTCGGATTTCTTCCCAGGAAACGTGCTGCTCGCCACAGAGGAAAAGGTAAACATTATCTTGTTCGGTATGTTATGGTGATTTCGTTATTTTGTTCAGTTTTGTACTATTTTTTCAAATGACATCGATTGTTAATTATTATAATATAGATATACATAACATCGATAGATGCTAAACAGCCGACTTGGTTTACATGGCTGGTTACAACTTTGAAATTGTAAACCGAACTGTAAACACTAAACAGTCAAATCCTTAAACCTGAACAGTGATTCGGACTGTATATCTCTAATATTGGCTAAACCGGCTAAATTGCTTCAGTTTGGGCCGGTTTCAACAGTTTATGAACGCTCTTACTGAAAGATTTGGGTGGTCATCTGTTAAACAAATATATGTATGTGTGTATGCTGGCTCAAATTAAGTTGTATGAAGTATACTAATCATATATTACTTTTATCCTATGTATCTTGCAGTGAAGGCTTTCCCCAAGGATGACCCAACCAAACCATGCAAGCTAACTGCTTTCTTGGGTTACAAGGCTGGGATGACTCACATCGTCAGAGAGGTCGAGAAACCTGGATCAAGTAAGCGAAGTTTTGATTTTGTAATACTTTTGTAGTTTTGTGTTCAATTTCTTGTTTTGATCCCTTATTACGAGTTTTGGTTTACAGAGCTTCACAAGAAGGAAACCTGTGAGGCTGTTACCATCATTGAGACACCTCCTATGGTGGTTGTTGGGGTGGTCGCTTACGTCAAGACTCCACGTGGGCTTCGATCTTTGAACACTGTCTGGGCTCAACATTTGAGCGAAGATGTGAAGAGGAGGTTCTACAAGAACTGGTGCAAGTCCAAGAAGAAGGCGTTCACCAAATATTCCAAGAAGTTCGAGTCTGATGAGGGCAAGAAAGATATCCAGTCTCAGTTGGAGAAAATGAAGAAATATGCAACTGTCATTAGGGTTTTGGCTCACACACAGGTAAATATTTTCTCTTTAATGCCTAATAGGTTTTGACTTTTGACTCATTTACTATGTGTAGAGTTGGGGTAGTTTACCGGCGAATGTGCAAAGTCCACAAATACAAACATCATTCAGTGCTGAAAGTAAACGGGTCGTGTTCGGGGGTTAGCAGGTTTAACCGAACCGAACCCAAAGATTTTACATGAACTTGAACATGACCCCAAACTGAAAATCGTGTCACACACATGAACCTGAACACAGCCCGAATATTTACTGGTTGACTCGAACACGACCAGTTTAACCCGTTTTTTCACATATTAAAAATATAAAATAAAATTTTACAACAAAAAGTACAAAGTATGTAAAAAAATTACATGTTAGTTTTACATAATGTTATGCCAATTTCTCTGTTAATATAATTATTGCCTAAATGCACAACCAATTTAACTTGTGACATAAAAACACGTTTTAAAAAAATTAAAATATAATATAAATGGGTTGTAAATGTCGACTTCTCTTTTTATATAACTATTCCATAAAATGCACAACCAATTTAAAAAAATTACTAAAATGTAATTTAAATAAATGGGTTGTACGGGTCAACTCGCCAACCAGCTGGGTTTGACACAAACCTGACCCGTTTAGCTAAATGGGTTTGCGGGTTCAACCTTTAACTGACCTGAATCCATCATCATCATCATCATCATCATACTCAGTATATCCCACCAATAGCAAAGCTAAGGTAGGGTCTGAGGAGGGTGAGATGTAGACAGCCTTACCTCTACCCCGTAGGAATAGAGAGGCTGCTTCCAATGAGACCCCCGGCTCGATTGTGGTTTTGCATCAAGCCTTGGACATAAGGCACATAACACTCAGCAATTGAGACAAACGCCGATTAGTGCATGCACCCCCTTGTCTTTTGGCTATCAACGCCACCACATGATGCATGATTAACCGTCCCCCTCTTTTAACGTTATTTTCACGAAATTAGTAAAATAACGTTAAAATTAATGCACTTTCACTTTTGCCCCCCGAGCGCCCACGCATATATACATTATATGAGCATACCGCAAGCGGGGCGTATTAACTGACCTGAATCCGTTTAACCCAAACCCGTGGTTTCGGTGCTAGGTTTGTGTTGTGTTTTCAGGTCGTGAATTCACACTCCTACTTAGACTGCGGGGTATGGTGGGGCGTGGGTTGGGGCGGGTGCTGACACGTGGAATGGGAGCCCCCCCACTGCCTGGTACGTGTCTGCGGGGTATGGTGGGGCGTGGGTTGGGCTTGGGTTGGGTGCACCGCGTGGCAGGGTAGTTTAAAAAAAAAAATATACAAAATTTAAAAAAATCACACAAACATTTATAAAAAAAAAACATACAACTTCATTAATATTTATAAAATTACATAAACCTAAAAATTACAAAATAAGAAACCTAAAGCGTTAAATAAATTTCAAAAAGGTCGATCTTGTCGAACGCCTTTTTTTCCTTGCCGCGAAACTCTATGTTCGCCACCGCCACCCGGTCCTCGTGGCTTAACTCGCCCCCGGGAACGGCTTCGTAGTAAGCCTTGAAACGCTCGAGCTTGGGACGTAGCTCGCGCCATTTATGTTGGCACGCGTTCATGTTGTGGCGGTCGTTACCGACGTTTAGTCGGTAGGCCGCGAAAGCTTCCGGCCAATATTTGGTTTGGCCTGGTGGCCGCCCCTTCATAGCGTCAACGACGCTTGTGACTAGGGCAAGTTCTTCGTCGTGGGTCCAGGATGCCATAGCGGGTTCGTGGGATGTTGGGTTTGTGGTGACCGGCTGGGACAGCGTGTGGGGATATCGAATGTTTGGGACCACGGTGGGGGTTGGGATGGACCACCCGGTTGGGGTTTGGGGGTATTTATAGGGGATGTTGGGGTTTGGGTGACCGGTTGGGGTTACCGCTTGGCCAAGCCAACTGTTTGAATTTAAAAATTCAAAACTTTTGGGATGGCCCGCTATGACGTGGCGGGTGAGCCAATGATATTCAGCCAACTAGGATGGCCAAACCGCCCCACGCCCGGCTTGAAACCCATGCCCCAAGGGCCACGCCGAAACCCATGCCCACCCGGGGTGGTGGCTTGGGCGTTTTCCCCCTACCCACGCCCAAACTCCCGCCCCATACCCCGCAGTCTTATGTGTGTAAGCAATGCAAATTATGTACACCACTAATCATATGTTTTTTTATCTTTACTCAGATAAGGAAAATGAAGGGATTGAAGCAGAAGAAAGCCCACCTTATGGAAATCCAAGTGAACGGTGGAACAGTTGCCCAAAAAGTCGATTTCGCATATGGCTTTTTCGAAAAACAAATCCCGATTGATGCCGTGTTCCAGAAGGATGAAATGATTGACATCATTGGTGTAACAAAGGGTAAGGGTTACGAAGGTGTCGTGACACGTTGGGGTGTGACCCGTTTGCCACGTAAGACTCACAGGGGTCTGCGTAAGGTTGCTTGTATTGGAGCGTGGCATCCGGCCAGAGTCTCGTTTACCGTCGCTCGTGCTGGTCAAAACGGTTACCATCACCGTACTGAAATGAACAAGAAGATTTACAAGCTTGGCAAAACCGGACAAGAGTCCCATACTGCTCTTACTGAGTTTGACAGGTACGTTGTTTAACATATTATACTTTTATTATTAACTAGTGGGTTACCACCCGTGCTCCGCAGCAGGTTCGAAACGTTGATAAAAGTAAGCAATATTCAAGAGTTAAATATTTTGATGTTTTAGTTGAGGGGCTAAGGTTAAAATTTTTAAAGTTGAGCAGCTGAAATTGTTAAGTTTTAAAGTTGAGGGCTAAAGTTGTTTTAGTTAAAGGGATAAACATTTCATTAGGTGCCAAACTTGTCATTATTAAATATGAGGGGCCAAACTTGTCATTAATAAAATTGATGGCCTAAATTAAAGTGTAGGGGCTTAGTTAGGGGTCTATTCTTGTCATCATTAAAGTTGAGGGGTTAAACATGTCATTATCAAAGTTGAGAGGCTAAAGTTGTTTATTATTAAAGTTGAGGGGTTAAAGGTGTTTGTTGACAAAGTAGCATATTTATAGTATATATAACTTATTTAACAAAAACTTTAATGATTATATGAACACGTTTCTTCTACAGGACCGAAAAGGACATAACTCCAATGGGTGGTTTCCCTCACTATGGTGTGGTGAAAGACGACTACTTGTTGATCAAGGGTTGCTGTGTGGGTCCCAAAAAGAGGGTTGTTACACTCCGCCAATCATTGCTTGCACAGACTTCTCGTTTGGCTCTTGAAGAGATCAAACTCAAGTTTATCGACACTTCATCGAAATTCGGTCATGGTCGCTTCCAAACTGCAGAAGAGAAGCTCAAGTTCTACAACCGACAGAAGGCATAAGAACAGGTATTTATCTGTTTTGGCTATCGTTAAGTAATTTTGATAGTTTGTTTCGAGTACTGTTATACTGCTTCTTGAGAGACTAGTTTTTGTTGGGATATTTTGATGATTGCTTTTTATTATGGACTTATTTTCTATATATGCATTTCAGTATCTCTATTTCACCAATGTTACATTGTATTCCTTTTCTTTTAACCACAAGTTCGCTTGTTGGTGGTTTTTCTGGCTAAACGGGTCTACAATCTTGATGTTTAGGATACCATTTGACTGAACTTAAGATCATCAACTTTTGTAAAACATTTTTCCATCATTGTTTCATCGACGGTGTCTTTTTGTACAATCCGTTGCTACTTTTCTTAGGTTATTATGTGGCCTTAACAGTCGGTAATGGTTTATTAAAGCCAAACTGTGTTTTATAGTACCTACCAACTACTATGGGCGGCTGGAGCAAGCCGAAGTCTGCCAATACGCCGCCAAAATGAAAGAATGTACTGCTCTATCATTTCTATGAAAATGGTGTACAACTTTAGAATTTCTATAAGCTAATGCCATCATCCCTCTGAAACTACAAAAATATTAAGAACCTTTTGAAAATAGCTCCTAAATATTTGCTTAAAATTCACAGAGCAGCATCTTTTTTCTTTGGTTCTTGCGGCGTCTCTGTCTTTGACCCAAAAAGCATGACTCGTATTATGAGGTTAAGCAAATGCTTGGACTGGGGGCACATCAGATCACCGCTCCCGATCGCCGCCCCCATGCCCTTGACCCCTACCTCTTCTGCGTCAACCACCACTCCCACACCCTGGAAAATATAATGAGTTAACTTTCGTCCCTGTGGTTTGTCCAATTATGGCAGTTCAGGCAAAGTTTCAAAATTGTACCATTTCCGTCCCTGACATTCTTGAAACATGCCAGTTCCATCCAAAAAACTAAGGTTGAATCGAATAATTGGACAAACCACAGAGACAGAAATGACAATTAACTCATGCTTTTTTGGACAAAACTGGCATGTTTCAAGAATGTCAGGGACGGAAATGGTACAAATTTGAAATTTTGTCTGAACTGGCACAATTGGACAAACTATAGGGACGAAAATGGCAGTTAACTCAAATATAATTTCAGGCTCATTTATTACTAGTGAAATGAGAAAATGGATAACAAAGAAACAGTGGGTAAAACCAACCCGATCATACCTTTTTGGCATGTGTAAATACAATCTATTATGACCCGTTATCCAACCCGCCTAGCCTGCCCATTTTCACCTACTTTGGAATCAATAACACGATTGCTTAGCATAGAATTTACCTACGCAATCATTATAACCATTGATGTGTTTTCAAAGTAACATGAAAAAACACGTTTCTTCCACGACCTCTTCCTCGTATGTTAGGCGGGCCATCTTATGCCAACCACAAAAAAAAAACTTATAAATCTTCTAAGCATGAATCTTTATAATGTATTTTTTAACGGCAAATATTACTCAAATTATTTCTCTTGCCAAGGTTTGAACCTAAGACCTCCTCTGTAAGAGGCATATACCTCTACCAAATGGGCTACCCGCTTTTATATGAAAATCCTACATATCCAACCTCATCACTACCCTAAAATTAATCAGGCTTGGTAGAAAGTCGCTACATTTATTGCAGATTTAAAGATATGATTAGGGGTTTGAATTTCTCACACAACTGGAAAACACGTCATGAAGCTAGCACGAAATCCACGGGTTTGGATTTAGTATAAATGGGTTTACGGGTTGACATGTTTAACTTATTTATTTGATATTTTATATTTATATATTTGGTATGTGTTTTATGTCGCTAATTCTATTGCAATTTAGTCAATATGCGAAAAATATATTTGGTATATGTTCCAGAAGGTGAAACCTTTTTGGACCCACAGGCGAAAAATAAAACATTTGGACTAAACTGGCAAAATGACATAAACCACATGGACTAAAATGACATTTAACTCATTATTTTATATACATTTGTAGTATTTGTTGTAAAAATTCAATTTTGAAGTATTAATATTCAAAAATAAATAAATCGATTAAATTGGTAGTGTTCGTGTCAACTCGCGAATATTCATCCCATGCTCGAGCTAATAAGCCTTAAACGATTCTCAGGTACCCGTCAAGTTTAGGTTACATGTCTAACATGATTTTTGGGTTAGTATTGGGTCGGACCCAAAAAAATGCAAACACAACCTCTTTACCACCCATGCATTGCATACCGAAGAAAAGTGCTACTATCGTAAGTGTGGTTATCGTATCGCCAATAGGACGGCCATCTTTATCTAACTTTTTAAAGTCAAAATTTGAAATGTCGGTTTATATTTTGGAGGGAAAATGAGATGTAGTAGAGTGTTGTAAGCTGTTAAAATTTTAAGACCACATGGAGGCATACTGAAAAGCCATAAGGGTATGTTGGTCTTTTCACAAGTAACTCATATCGAGTCCGACGGTACATTGTCAGAGGTAGGCAAAATGAAAGAAAAATAGCGTACGAGGTGGCAAAACCAAAAGTATTTGTAAAAGGGAGGCAAGGTGAACTTTGTCGCAAACCACAGGGAGGCAAACTGTAATTTACTCTTTCTTATAATTCATATATGATAAAAATCAAACTAAATGAACAGTGAATTTATGGTATATTAGAATACGGGGTATGGGGCGGGGTTGTGGCGTGGGTTGGGTACAAACGCCCAAGTCACCACCCTAGGTGGGCTTGGGTTTCGGCGTGGCCCCTTGGGCGGGGGTTTCAGCCCGGGGGCGGGGTTGTGGCGTGGGTTGGGTACAAACGCCCAAGTCACCACCCCGGGTGGGCTTGGGTTTCGGTGTGGCCCCTTGGGCGGGGATTTCAGCCCGGGTGTTGGACGGGGCTATCAAGATGACATGGCAGGATCTCATTGGCCAAGACAAGTAGTCGTTTGGGCTAGCCGTTGGCCAACGGCTATGTGTTTAAAAAAAATTATTCACTATAAATACTCACACTTCTATTCATTTTTTACCACAACTACTCCACCTCTTCTATAATCATCTCTATCTTATTTTTAAAAAAAAAATTCTCATCCAACCACGATAAGAAAAATGAATCATCATAATCGTGGTTTTGACCCGAACAATCCATGGTGACTTGATTTTCATATATGATAAAAATCAAACTAAATGAATAGTGAATTTAGGGTATATTAGAATATGGGGTATGGGGCGGGGGTTGTGGCGTGGGTTGGGTACAAACGCCCAAGTCACCACCCCGGGTGGGCTTGGGTTTCGGCGTGGCCCCTTGGGCGGGGGTTTCAGCCCGGGGGCGGGGGTTGTGGCGTGGGTTGGGTACAAACGCCCAAGTCACCACCCCGGGTGGGCTTGGGTTTCGGCGTGGCCCCTTGGGCGGGGGTTTCAGCCCGGGCGTTGGACGGGGCTATCAAGATGACATGGCAGGATCTCATTGGCCAAGATAAGTAGCCGTTTGGGCTAGCCGTTGGCCAACGGCTATGTGTTTAAAAAAAATTATTCACTATAAATACTCACACTTCTATTCATTTTTTTACCACAACTACTCCACCTCTTCTATAATCATCTCTATCTTATTTTAAAAAAAAATTATCATCCAACCACAATACGAAAAATGAATCCTCATAATCGTGGTTTTGACCTGAACAATCCGTGAGCATTCCAAGAAACATCTAGCCCAGCATCCAATCGTCCAATTGATCTCTTTTTAATACACTCCACGATGCCGGATATGGCTGGTTACGCATCGTTTATCTCGAATCGTTTGAAGAATGATGTCGGTCGAAAACACCAATCCCTTTCGCGCAACGCGCGTCATTGAAAAACACTAGTTATGATAGATTGATAATGGGTATTAGGCTGTTTGGATCCCCTTCTCTGCCCGGTTTTAGCCCAACTATTTGTCATACATTGGGCTCTTAAACTGGGCCTAAATTCTTTCCAATCATCTCACAATTTGACTCGTCGAGAGAGGATACAACATTACAACTCCTACAAGTTTCATCATCTACCAGCTTACATAGGGAATGTTACATGTGCGTCTTTCGTAAAAAAAAAAAAAAAAATATCAAAGTAAGCTGTCAAAATGGTCCCTGTAGTTTGGTCACTTTTGTCATTTTAGTCCAAAACTCAAACCTTTTGAATCTGAGTCCATATGGTTTCAATTTTGTTGTCATTTTCATCCAAAATCAAAATCTGGTCAGTTTTTTCAGTTGACATCTAGTTTTTTTTTTTCTTTTTCCTCCCTTAATGAAGGGCAAAATGGTCTTTTAAAGTTTTATTATAACAAATTAAAAAAATCTTATCATTTTGCCTTTCGTTAAAAGGGATGAAAAAGACAAAAAAATTTGGATGTTAACTGGAAAATTTGATCAGATTTTGCTTTTGGATGAAAATGACAAAAAAATTGAAACTACAAGGACCCGAATTGAAAAGGATTGAGTTTTATACTAAAGTGACCAAACCTTAGTGACAATTTTGGCAGTTTACACAAAATATTAATACAAATAAATTTGAAACAAATACAATATTAACTTAACATATAATACAGTGCATTTTCTTAACATTGATATTTGATAGGGACAAGCTAAAGAATGTCTAGACCATATGAATACATTAGATATTTACTTATTTAGATAAGCGTTGATAGTCGCATTATGTAAGGAAAAGATCAAATAGGAAGTTAATTTTGGCTAGGAAGGATAGGAAGCCATAGGATTATGACATGTGTCAAATTTTAAAATAAAGAGAAAGGGTATTTTAGTCAATCTCATCATTTCTTCTTCCTTCTTCTCCCCAGTTACTTCAAAACCCACCATTTTCAAAACCCACCATCTCCAACCTTTTCTTCACTTACTATCTCAATAATCACTATATTATAGTGTGATTTTCGTCATCAATAAATGATTCAACCACCCGATCAACGTGTTCTTCAGCTTTTTTCGAAGAAAACCCAGTTTAACTTCATTCAAAATCTCGTTTTTTTTGGTGATTTTGAAGATAATCACTCGATTTGTTCGATTCAATCGCTGATAAGTGTTTCTATCATTTCAAATTTCGTCAATTGATGAAGAAACCGGTTTCGATCCATGTAAGAAATTCTTTAATTTCATTTTCACGATCTGGGTTTTTATTTAGTCATTGCGTTTTACGATCTTGGCGGGGGTCCGGGGGCGGCAGCCCCTGGTAGCGGGGTCCCAGGGGCGGCAGCCCTTGGCGGGGTCCAAGGGGCAGAGCCCCTGGCTGGGGTTGAGCTGACAATTCACAAACAGTTCAGAAACAGTTTTATGTGTCCATTGCGTTTTAGAAATAAGAGAGTTTTATGTGTTTTCTGGCTATTGCGTTTTAGAAAAAACACATTTTTAAGTATCTTTAGTCATTGCGTTTTAGGTAAAAACACATTTTTGAAGTGTTTTTAGTCATTGCGTTTTAGGTAAAACACATTTTTAGGTGTTTTCAGTCCATTGCGTTTTACAGAGAACACTTTCTTTTGTTTTTTTAGGTCATTGCGTTTTAGAAATAAGACATTTTAAGTGTTTTCTGGCCATTGCGTTTTACAAATAAGACATTTCTTTGTGTTTTTTGTGCATTGCGTTTTAGGTAAAACACTTTTTTATGTGTTTTCAGTATATTGCGTTTTAGAAATAAGACATTTCTTTGTGTTTTCTGGCCATTGCATTTTACAAATAAGTCATTTCTTTGTGTTTTTTGTGCATTGCGTTTTAGAAAAATGTCATTTTTTAGGTTTTTTTTTTCATTGCGTTTTACGTAACTGGTGGTTTTTCTATTGCGTTTTACACAACTGGGTTTAATTTTTTTTTTAAATATAGAAATAGTATACTCGTTTTAAAGATAAAAAAACGCTCGTTTTTTTATGCAATTTTTATAAAAAAATTATGTCGTATGAAAGAGTTATTAACGTTTAAAAAATGGGGGGGAATTGGAGGAGAGAGAAACTATTGGCTTGGATTGACTAGAATGCCCTTGAACAAACTCACGCGCCTCTTTTCTTCCTTTCAATTTCCCTGATTTAATCTTAGCCCTTGATTAACTTAATGGATGGTCAAGATCACTTCCTAGCCTTCCTAGCCAAATAAACTTCCTATTGTATCTCCACCCGCATTATGTAATCAAGTTAATGGGTTGTTGACTTGTAAATACAATGTAACATGTTAAAGGCGTCGCAAACGAGCTCACGGGTTGGCGATATGGATTTCTAAATTACGTATTTTTATGCTCTTGAAACTAGTAGGCGAGTAGGCCGGTTATTTACAATCCAACGTGAGCTTGGCTTATCTTTAACGGGTTACATGAGTCAATCCGTTTGTGAGACAGGTCCTCAACCGGAAATTTTATTTTGATGCTTGGTTTAGAACCATGCGTGTCACCTTTAAAGTTGAACACATATATTGATTTTAAGTTGAAATGTTTTGTACTTAGACACCAATAAAAGATTATAAAGGGGAGTTGTGTTTAATAAGTCTATGACTCCTCATTATATATGTACTAGGTTAGAACCCCGTGTAATACACGGGTTGAATAAATGTAAATTTATATACCAAATAATAAAAAATATATATCTTAAAAAACCCGTTTATTACACGAGTTGATTGAATGTAATTTTATATACCAAATAACAAAACAATATATTTTTAAAAATCTCGTTTATTACATGGGTTGAATAAATGTAATTTTATATATTAAATGATAAAAAAAATTATATCTTTAAGAACCCCGTGTATTGTATGGGTTAATTAAATTTAATTTTATATTTTAAATAATAAAAAAGTTAAATTTTTAGGAACCTCATGTATTGTATGGGTTGAGCACGGGTGGAGGTGGGGGTTAGGTTTTTTTTGGAGTTTTTTTGGTGAGGTATAGTTTTTTTTTGCCGGGTGGGGGGGGGGGGTTAGGTTTTTGGGTGGTGGTGGGGTGGGGTGGGGGTGGGTGTTTAGGTTTTGGGTGGTGATGTAGTGAGTTTAATTTTAGGTTATTGGACACTTGTCACTCTATAAATCCTTCTTACACTTCTTACACTTAGGAGCCTTTGTAGAATAACTTGACTCGGAAAATGATATAGAAAGAGAACCATACAATTTTTTTTATAACAATAATTAATATACTTTAAAGTTTTTAAATGTTTCAAGGTTTTTTTTTAATGTGAAAGATAAGACTATTCATACCAATATCATTCCACACGAAAAAGGGCAATTACAAAGCAATGGCAGGTAGTCGGGCAACAAGTTGCGCCGCCACCCCCTTTTGAATAGAAAAACCAATTCTACTAAATACAAAGTTTGAAACCTTTAGCGACGAAGAATTACTATTAACGACTTTTTGAACCCGATTCAAAAGTCGCACAGCGTCAGTAGCGAGACCACCAAAGGTATCAAACGCAAACGGGACAAACACATGTTGATTCTACAGGCAGGCTTTCTCATGTTTTGCCACTTTGCTTGCCTCTGCCTTGAGCACCGCTTGCCCTACGACAAATCCCTTGTCCTTGAGCCCTTGTCAAGATTAACAATTCGTAAAAGCGTGACAAGAATTGATAATTGATTTTGTTGACCACATTGACACAATTCATTTCCAATAAAGATTTCTTCAAATAAAGTGTCGATCCAATCGCTTGTCAGTTGAATCTTTTATCCTAATATCGAATAAATAATTCAAAACCCAACACCAATGTTAGATAAAATTTGAATGGAAGATTTAAAAATTTTAATGGATTAAATTATCTTTAAATCATTAGGCAATTATTCAAATATTGAACAAAAGATATTATCACACTTAAATAATATTTATAAAAACCCAAATTTTGATAGCATCACCAATGTTAGATAAAATTTGAATGGAAGATTTAAAAATTTTAATGGATTAAATTATCTTTAAATCATTAGGCAATTATTCAAATATTGAACAAAAGATATTATCACACTTAAATAATATTTATAAAAACCCAAATTTTGATAGCCTCGTTGATTGACACGTGTCCTCAAAGAGGTTTCTTTTATTATATGTATAGATGTAGTCATGTTATCCCATAATCAAATGTATTTTCTTAAAGATATATTATATGTGTATTTTAATAATTATAATATAATAATAATACGACTAAAATTAATAATTTCATCCATAAGGTTTTTGTTTTCTTTGAACGAACCAATGAAAGGTGGCCAATAATAAATTGTACCCCACAAGAAAACAATGAGCACATGTCCCACTATATGTGACTATCATATTCCATCCAACATGATAATGATAACATTACAAAAATAATAAATCCTAATATTTTTAATATAATATTAGATTTACATATAAAATGATATAGTAAGATGACATAATAAAATAGGAAAAATAAAACAATAATAACTAAAGGGTGTACATATTTACACACCTTAGTGCTTATTTTGACACCCTTCAGGACGCCTCGTATAGACCTATACGAGGCGTATAGGGTTACTTTTCCGACCAGCTCTGCACCAAAGCACAATGTCAAATCAGTCACATCATACGGGGAGTCTAGGTCTGTACGAGGAATGGATACGAGGCAACAAGACGCCTCGTATAGGCCTATACGAGGCGTCTTGAGTGACTTAAAGGTGACTGCTTTACTGTTCATTTGACAAGTGACTTAAACGTATACGAGGGGTCTAGAGCTATACGAGGCGTCTAAGACTTATGAAAAAGTGCAACATACAGTTTATGCTTTGTCCACCCCCGAGCATTCAACATTTAAATCTGCTTCATCTTTCTTTCTGCTTCTTCTTCTTCTTTCATTACAGGTACTTAAATGTCATCATACTGGGATGGCAACTATGTCTTCGGGCAGTATTATAGCGAGAACTGGGTGCCTGAAAGCGATCCGGTAACAGTACAGGTACTTAAATGTTTTAATTAGTTTTTGTTTTAGTTTATTATTTACTAATGATGATACGGTTCTTTATTTTGGAGGAGTCTTGCGTTCCCGATTCTAATGAGCAAGAGGAGGTTGTGTCTAGTATACAAGGAGAACAAAACAAACCGTTTCTAGATTTGAACAATCATCCCCCTGTTGATGAAACAACCCCTGTAGATGACTCATACCATGCTTGTCAACCAAGTTATCCGACGCAACAAGGGTATCCGGATTATAGATACGGGTGTGAATACGGAGGAGACGGTGGTTACGGAGGAGACGGTGGATACGGAGGAGACGGTGGATACGGAGGAGACGGTGGTTACAGAGGAGATGGTGGATACAGTGGATACGGATGAGACGGTGGTTATGGTAGATATGGTGGTGAGACACCTCCCATCCAGGACAGTCCGTACTTAAAAAAGCAGGTATTAAATACTATTTTTGTATTATTATTATTATTTATTTATTTATTTATTAAAATTATTTATTATTATTGTCGATGTTACAGGTTTTCAACTCTTTAGATGAACTAAAGAATCGGATACAAGAAATAGCAAACGCGGATGGTTTCGTTATTGTCACCCGTCGATCAAAGAAAACCGGTGGAAGAATCGGGGGGGTATGGCTTGAATGTGATCGTGGTGGTGAGCACCAGACTACAGCAACACTTAGAAAAGCCGGAAGCAAAAAAACCGGTTGCCCGTTTTACCTGTTGGCTGTGCGAAACCACCCGTATGAAACCTGGGAGATTAAAGACGGAAAAATTGAACATAACCACGAACTTTGTGAGGACCTGTCGGCCCACGCGTTTGTGCGAAGGTTTACTCCAAGCGAAATGAAACTGATCGAGCAGCTGACAGCTCAAAACATGGAGTCGCGCAAAATATTTCAAACGATAAGGAAGCAGGACCCCGACAGGTTTCATGTTCTGAAAGACGTTCAAAACGTTGTGGAGAAGATTAGAGCCGAACAAAGACAAGGATTGACTCCCATGCAGTCACTAGAAAACAAGCTGATAAACAACGACTTTATTTACGAGACATGGGAGGAACCCGGAACAGAGATCGTAACAGAGATCTTCTTTCTTCATCGGGACTCGAGATGCATGTGGTGTGCATTCCCCCACGTCATGCTGATCGATGCGACGTACAGGACAAACATATACAATATGCCCTTTATCCAGATTGTTGGTATGACGCCTACCAACAAATCGTTTATTATCGCGCATGCCGTTGTTAGTAAAGAACGGGGTGATAACTTTGTGTGGGTGCTTGAGAGGGTAAAGTCAATGTTGGATGAATGCATGGAGCCACGTGTGATTTTAACCGATAGAGACCTAGCCCTTATGGGCGCGTGTGCTAAAGTATTTCCAAACGCCTCCAGGCTTCTTTGCAGGTGGCACATACAACATAATGTTATGAAGCACTGCAAGGGTGCCTTCACAGACGAAGACTGGAAGAAATTTTTGTCATTCTGGGGGACATTGATTGAGTCTCCATCCATACTCATCTACGAGTACCACTTGCGCAACATGCGACAACGACTTGTGGAGTGCAAACGTTCCAGTAAGTTTTTATAATAACATACGACTCACATATGCAAATTTCATTAAATTATTTTTACGTTTTAGGAGTCTTCAAATACGTGTACGATAACTGGCTAAAAGACTATAAGGAGATGTTCGTCTTTGTGTGGACTGATAAGAGGCGCAACTTTGGTAATCGTACCACAAACAGAGTTGAGAGCCAACACGCCAACTTAAAGAGATACGTTGAAGATAGGAGCTCGCTGGACCGTGTAGTTGGTTGTGTCCATGATATAGTTGAGACACAGTTCGGTGCAATAAGGAAGACTTTTCGAGATAGCATCGAAAAAAGAATGACCCACCACAAACACCCGTTGTTTCAACACCTACTTGGAAAAGTATCCCATACAGCCCTTGACTTGTTGAGGGGCGAGGCAATTAGGAAGGTAGATGTCTTGGAGCGCTTTCATTCATCATGTGGTTGCCAAATGTGGCACAGCTGTGGGTTGCCCTGTGCTTGTAGGATAGAAAAGTACATTCTTGAAGGTAATAATTGTTAAACGTACAACACTTGTGTGATATATTTCCGTTAATCATGTGACTTAAACAATGTTGTTTTTAACCGTGCAGAGCGTCCGATTCAACTCGAAGACGTGGACGTCTTCTGGCGGAAACTTAACTTCCAAAGTTGTAAATTGATAGACGATGACGTGGACGTGGTCGAAGAGCTAAATATTGTTAGACAACAATTACAGTCGCACCCCCCAGCTCAGCAAAAAAGCCTGATGTCAAAGATTAAAGCGGTGTTGACTCCAAAGAAATCTACCAAGAAACCACCGGTTGTCTAACAAAATACTCGTGGTCGACCAACAACAAAGCAAGTACAACAAAGGTTGGACGAGGCCTCTCGTATAGATGAAGAATTGAGGAGAAGCTCATTCGGTGATGCAAACACGTGCTTTGAAGGTTCCCGACAAAGTAAGTACGATAAACCTCGCCACAGCTCGTACGTTCCGTCACAGGCCTCTCAACAGTCGGTTATAAGGTCCCAAAAACCCAAAGCGAGCCTAAGCCGTTCAAAGAGTTCTAAGAAGAAAGAGACACGAGATGCTCACGGTTTCCCGTTAATCATTGGGGACGAGTACGTGGGAATCATCGAACAGTTTCAGGATGACATTCCGCTAGTGTTCCATCCGTACGTCTCGTGCATACGAGATGTGATGCCGGACGGTCATTGTGGGTTTCGGTCTGTGGCTGTGGGCTTAGGTATGGAACAGAGTTCATGGGGGCTCATTCGAAGGCACCTTGTCCAAGAAATGGATCAGAACAAATCGATCTGGTTCCCAATATTTGAAGCATGGGATGAAGGTTATTTTTACACGCATCGTCAGGGCCTAATTTGGGATTCAGTGTCCGGTTGTGGGGGGGATCACTGGATGGACTTCCCCTTTGCAGGACTTCTTATTGCACAAACGTACGGTATCGGCGTGCACCTGTTAACGACAACCATGGGTGCGAGTTCCACTTTCTTCCCGATACTATGTCCTCCGGCTAATCAACAACCGTTGTTCATAACGCTTACACATGTAAACGAGAACCACTTCATACATGTTAAGCTGGAAGGGGATTATCCAATGCCACCAGCACACGGGCTATGGTTGAACCACCGAACACCCCATACGGAACAATGGGAAGATATGTACTTGCCACGTCTACAATGGTATACATCGATAATGAATCCTCCGCCAAGATCAAACCCCAGTCTTAATTACATCGATAGTGATACGGAAGAATGATTTTTGTAATTTGAATGTATTTTTTTTATTAATTCCTATAATTTTCTTCAATTTCTATAATTTTTTTTTTTATAATTTGTATCATTTTTCCATAATTAAAACAGGTTAATATCATTTTTTTATAATTTGTATCATTTTTCTATAAATAAAACAGGTTAATATCATTTAAAAAAAAAAATTATACATATACAACGCGTATAGAGCTATACGTGTCGTATAGATTTGCCCAAAAGACCATTTTGCCTCTGGTATGCCCCCAATTTAGGCTTATTTCAGGGGCTAAAAGGTCATTCTAGAATACATAGACGCCTCGTATAGATCTATACGAGTCGTCTATTTGAGCGGGTTTTTGAAATTTTGAATTTTGAATATTTGAAAATCAAAATTTGAATTTTTTGAATTATGACGCCTCGTATAGAGCTATACGAGTCGTCAACAGTGTCGGCACCAATTCTTTTTTTTTAAATTTGAATTTTGAAAATATTTTATGTTAATTACCATTTTGCCCCTGAAAGTCCCCAGTATAGGCCTTTAACAGGGGCTTAAAGGTAATTTTGAAATACCAAACGACGCGTATAGAGCTATACGTGTCGTCTATCGAGGCGGCAACTTTTAACAGGTTTTATTTTTTAATTATAAAAAAGGTTTATTAAATTGCCATTTTGCCCCTGTAAAGCCCTCAGTATAGTCTTTAGTCAGGGGCAAAATGGTAATTAACCATTACAGAAATATCTTTTTGTATTGGTTAATTACTATTTTGCCCCTGAATAATGCCTATACTGGGGGCTTAACAGGGGCAAAATGGTAATTTTGGAAAAAGGTAGGACGACTCGTATAGCGCTATACGAGGCGTCTATGCCTCGTATAAGGCAGGGGGGTCTAGACGAGGCTGCTTATAACCCCCAAACAAACACACATACGGAGAATACACCTCTATACGCCTCGGATACGTATTTCGACCGGATTTTCGAAGAATTGAAGCATCACCGGTACGTATTTCGCCCCGTAGTTTAGTATTTTTGCCACGTTTTTGCCTTTAAACGTAGGTTTGCCCTGAAATTTGATTTTTGTGGGGTTTGGGGGTTTGAGTTTTGAGGTTGAAGATGAATGTGGAAGAACAGGACGCCGAGTATAGCCCTATACGAGGGCTATACGAGGCTCTGTGTTTTTTTTTTTTAATAATTATTATTATTAGTTTTATTATTATTGTTATTATTAATGTTGTTATTATTATTGTTAATGTTATTATTATTATTATTTATTATTATTATTTATTATTATTATTGTTATTGTTATTTATTATTATTTTTATTTATTATTATTATTATTATTTATTACTTATTGTTATTATTAGTATTTAGTATTATTATTAGTATTATTATTGTTATTATTATTATTTACTATTATTATTATTAGTATTTATTATTATTATTATTATTATTTATTATTTTTATTGTTATTTTTATTTATTATTTATTATTATTGTTTATTATTATTATTATTTATTATTTGCAGATTGATTATGGAGGGCGATGATATTGAGATAGAGATCGAGGGGGGTGAGCCGGCTCAGCAGATTCAGCCGGTTCAGCAGGGTCAGTCGGTTCAGCAGGGTCCACGACGGAGACGGCGGCCGCCTCTGGATACGCTGCAGGGTTGTCCGTATCTAGAGTTTTCCGCGGGCACCGATGCCGCCCGCCATTGCCAGAAGCTTCGGAGGATGTACATTGGATCGCATGCATCGATCGACTGGGATGCGATGGACTAGCTTGCTGAGACGGATAGAGTGCGTCGGTTTGTACCTCTCGATTCGCCGTGGCATCGTCTTTTCGATTTGGCGCACACGCCGACCTACAGGGAGCTGCTGGTCGAGTTCCTTTCGTCATTCACATTTCACCCTCCTGGGGTCCCAGTGCCGCCGCCGTACCCAGGTGCTCCCCCTCCGCCTGAGATTTCTTTCAGGCTCGCTGGCGTTTTGCGTACGATGACGCTAGCAGACTTTGCGGTGCGTTCTGGTTTATACATGCAGGGGGAGATCGAGACTGAGGTTTACACAGCGGGGCTAGTGGTGGTTGAAAAACCCATTCTTCTAGGGTTTTGGCAGGTGATTGCGGGGCCAGATCATTGGGAGCACGATAAGTCGAAGGGGAGGGTGTCGTTTGTTGCGGACCCACTGTACAGGTACGTACGTTTATTACGGCAATTATTGTGATTATGTGCATTGTTTATTAATCTCTGTTTCTGTATTTCGCTAACACTAACACTATCTGCAGGTATCTGCACCATTTGCTCGCTACTTCTATCTCAGCGCGCGGGTACAGCCGTGAGTGGTGTACGACCACAGATCTTTTTTTCCTTTATTGTTTGTTGTATAGGAGGCCGTGCGCGCTAGCACACGGTCTAGCCCAGTACTACGCCTCCGCCCATCACCGGCAGGAGCGCGGATTTTTGTATGGCGGGGCGTACGTGACCGTCATTGCCCGTTCATTTGGCCTCGTGCTGCACGAGGACCCACATCTACGGACGCCGCCAGTCATGCCGACGCGGATGGGCATGCAGTCGCTGTGGGGGATGAAGGTAATCAGGAGGTTTGCAGTTGGCCCGCGGTTTAAAAACCGCGAGACCGGGGGCATATGGACAGAGGAGGCACTACCAGAGCATTTCGAGCCCGTTTATCCTCCTGTAGATCCTGCTGATGTAGTGCCTGTGGAGGAGCCTCCGGAGGATGTAGACGGTGCAGCGGTGCCACAGCCACCGCCACCTACCGGGGCGCCTCAGTTTCCACGTCACGCTATTCCAGATCGTGCCCCAGGAGCTGCGTTACATCCGGATGTACGAGCCGAGCTTGACAGGCTCAACGATTTGGTAGGTTGGCTGGTACGAGAGGCTCAGGATAAACGAGAGAGAGAGGGATTACCACCGATACCGCTTCCACCAGCTCGAGCACCACATCAGCAGCAGCAGCCGCAGCAGCCAGATTCGGATTCGGATTTAGATGCATAGACCTGTTGTTGTTTTTATTTTTATTATGGATGTACAAACTTATCTCATATATTTTTGTTATGGATGTACAAAGTTATCTTATATATGTCATATTTATGTTTGTTTTCAGTTATTCGGTTACTTAATGATTGTTGTGTTAAATTGAGATAATACGGAAACAAAATATGTTTTGAATATATTACGGAAACAATATATCCCCTGAATATAATACGGAAACAATATTTGAACGAGATAAAATTTTAATCGGAAGAATAATATTTAAAAAAGTAAAATGTTAAAAACATTATAATATTTAATCGATATAATATATTTCAAGAGCCGATTTTTAAAATAGTTGATTTTTAAAAAAACAAAACTTTTTTTAAAACCAAAAAAATTTTCAACCACAAAACACATCTTCAAAAACTATCAAAAAAACCATACCAAAACCCACCAAAACACCCCTCATTCCAGCAAAAAAAAAACCCAAGACTAGACGCCTCGTACAGACCTATACGAGGCGTCTAGAGTTCCTTAAACTTTGTGCCTGACACCCTCTGAGACCCCCTTGAATTCAGTGCTTAGACGCCTCGTATAGGCCTATACGAGGCGTCTAGGGCACAAAAAGTGTGGAAATAGGCGCGATGGGTGTCCAAATATCTCCAGCCTAACTAAATAGAAATTAAACTTAGCATCATGTGTCAAAATTCGCATTTGTCATATATGATTCTTTAAATTATTGATGTGATTTAAAAGTATGTTCAAAAACATTTATGCTTTATCGATGTGATGGGACTATTAATTTTAAGACGACCGGATCCATTGGTCACATATATTCCAACAAAGTAGTTTTGTATTTATTTTAAGAGTTAATTGCCCGGATGGTCCCTGTGGTTTCACATTTTTTCACGTTTAGTCCTCACCTTTTGAAAATAGCAGGTATACTCCCTATGGTTTATTATTTTGTTACTCGGATAGTCCCCTGAGTAAATGTCAGGGGACTATCCGAGTAACAAAATGACAAACCATAGGGAGCATACCTGCTATTTCCGAAAGGTGGGGACTAAACGTGAAAAAACGTGAAACCACAGGGACCATCCGGGCAATTAACTCTTTATTTTAATGAGTTAATTACTGTTTTCGTCCATGTAGTTTGTCAAAAATCACTATTTCAGTTCATTAGTTTAAAAATTACGATTTCAGTACATGTGGTTTCACTTTCGTAACCATTTCAGTCCTTGTGGTTCACTTTCGTAACCATTTAAATCCATTATTCTGTTAAGTACAGGGACCGAAATGGTTACGAGGTGGACTGAAATGGTTACGAAAGTGAAACCACAGGAACTGAAATCACAACTTTTAAACTAATGGACCGAAATAGTGATTTTTGACAAACTACATAGACGAAAACAACAATTAACTCTATTTTAATAGTAAAGTGATACATGAAGTTTTAGATGGGTTTACATTATGACACATAAGATTATGTTACATGCATAAATAATTCGGTTTCATTCTCCACACCATCTTCTTCACCTAATTCTAACTCTAAATTTGAAAATACAACCAAGTCCATCTATTCATATCTTATACATATCTAACCTTGTTAAATAAGTCAAAAGTCGATAAAACTCTTACATAACCTTTAGCTCATATATATAAAAGACTTATGATATTTGATGTATGTTGTAGAATGGCCGTGCTAGGCAAGTTCGGTGAAATGACAAGGATAGTATAGTCAAAGGTATATAGGTCCACTAAAGTCGACTAGGTTGAATGATCGACAACATACAACTGCACGTGGTACGATGATAGGTCTTGTTGCAGTCATCGTCAAGGTAAAGTCATGAGCAAGCCTCTCTACTTTCCATTTTTTGTTTATTTTTTTTTATAAATGTTGTCTTGTCATTTATTTGACAAACTCATATAAATATCACTGTACTTCACATGTGCGTCGTATACACTTAAAGTGATTATTGATGTACAAAATAAACACATAAGTAAAAATGCGTTAATTTATTCTATTAACTCGATAAACATCACAACATTTCTATGCAGACGATGTGAGCTTCATGAGAGAATGACCCTCTTCCAATTTTCACAACCTTGCAAGAATCTTGATATGTCTCTATTTGGCTTTCGGGTTAAAAGCCAATTTTGAAAAGAAAAAAAAAACACAAAACGTTTAGTGTAAGTGTTGATGGATCTCGACCGGATTTTATGGTCAAATTCTTAACCATCAATTGAGTTCTATTTGTTCACGTATCTCGGCTTGCCCGTTGGGCGAATGTGAACCTCATAAAAAGTTGGAAACCGACGCTTGACGAATTTCAATCAAGGCTATCTTCATGGAAATCAAGCACTCTTTCATTTGGTGATAGAGTAACTCTTATTAAGGTAGTACTTGATAGCCTTTCGATATACTACCCATGTTTGTTCAAAGCGTCTTTAAAAGCCACTGATGAATCGGATAGAATTAAAAGGCAATACGATTAGTGAGGTAATAATAGTAATAACAATGTTATGTGTAGCATGAGACAAGGTGACTGCTCCAAAATAAATTGTTTGGTATTCTTAGAACCAGTGTTTTCAGACCCAGACCCGGACCGAGAACTGGAGGTTGGGACGGTCCGGGTCAAGGTATCGAACCAGAATAACATTGAATCGGAGGTTGAACCGGTGACCCAGCTGTTGGACGGGGAAACCGGCCGATCGAACAGCTTTTTAAAAGGGTTAGACCGTTTTTATATATTTTTTTCAGATTTAACCCTATTAATTTATATAATAAATATGACAGCTCCCGGTTTTTACGTCAGGTCCGACTGATCTGATCCAACCGGTCGGACCCGTGAATCTATAAGGAGACCGATTTGATGATGTCCGGTCTAGTTCTGAAAACATTGCTTTGGACTGCAAATTTGCTATATTAGCTAAATAGTGGTGACGTCATAAAATCTGACAACCTAAGTGTTTGGCCTAAAGTATTCAAGGCAATACATACCATCATGAGAAATTGGAAATCCATGCCCATGAAACCAAGTATTGTGTGTAACAACCCGCGTTTTTGAAGTCAAAGTACAAGTCAAAGGAAGAAAAGATTGCTAAATGCGATCTGTCACTCCTTGCTTAATTATTGAGGGTACTCCTTGACTTGTAATCGATACCTTAATTTAAGTTGCTTTAGTTGTATTATGTGGAGTATATGCTAATAAATCGCTATTTAATCGTTAATCGACTTATCGCTAATCGCATCGCTATCGCATCGCAACCCGAATTACAGGTTATGGATATTGTTTTACGTGTGTGTGATATTATGTGTTACTTGTGCATGTATATATGTTTGGTGGTGATTAATCGCAAACGCAATCGCAACTCTATCACAACGCAATCTCATCGCGAACTCGAGATTATTTTTGTGTCATTTAATAGTTATATTATTTGTAATTAATGGGTAATACTATCGCATCGCTTACTCGCAATGCATCGCAACGCACAACGCACGAAACGAAACGTCGAAAACCAACTCACAAGACCCATCCGATCGAATGACCATTCGATCGAATGGTCATCCGTCCGGATGACCATCCGGTCGGATGTCCATCCGATCGAACCGCTTTCCGACCACACCTCTACACCGCCTCAACTCCCCTATTGCCTATAAATAGCACCTGTCACATCATGAACAGTGATGTGACAGCTCCTCCTCCGACCAGCACACACTTGGGCTATTTTTCTCTTGATTTCACGCGATTCTTGTAAGTTTCTACCTCAAATCTTGTACTTCTATGATCTACACACACTTCTTCATCATTTTCACCATCAAATCTTAACTTTTCACCATGAAATCGGCTGATTTGGGCTGTTCTAGGGTGATGTCATCATGAGTTCTTATGAACTTCAAAGAGTGACCTCATTCCACCAAGAACAACTCAGATCTAAGAGATTTCAACATGACTAAACACTAAATTCACCTAAATCTAGAGATTAAAAGAGTTGAAAGATGTTTTCATGGCATTTCTTCCACAATCTTTTACACTCTTGCACCTAAAATCGGTAGAATCCGAGCTTGTTTAGATTTTCTACACATTCCCTGGTGAAGTGTCGGTCCAAGAACGGATGTCTATCAGAAGAGACCACCGATTCACGGGTTGAACATGAACAACCATCAAGAACAGTTAACAGATCGGACGGGGTGATTCCCATCCGATCGGATGATTTGGACTTGATGGGGGTTCTACTGTTTGACACGCCGTCATACCGTCTCAGTCCAATCACAAAACTTTCCAAACTTAACAAAATTTTACAAAGTTTCAAACGAACAGGTAACTGAACGGATCACCGTCCGATCGGATAGCCATCCGATCGAACGACAATCTGACCGGATGACCTATAATGTTCAACACTTAAACAATTTCAACCTATTTCCAATATACACCCTCCATTCGGATCACCATCCGAGCGGACGGCCATCCGTCCGGATAACCGTCCGACCGGACGACCTGAATGGTAGGATTACTTCTTGTTTTATAAAATGCTACAACGAAAACACATCCATCCCAGACGAGTGGCCATCCGACCGAATGGCCATCCGTCCGGATGACCATCCGACCGAATGGCCATCCGTCCGGATGACCATCCGTCCGAACGGTCATCCGATCGGATGACTATCCGTCACTTGTCTCATTCGCCTCATTTTACGCAATGTTTATCGCTTACGCTATCGTTCTGTTCAGGCTAATCCCTCAGCGCTCCCTTCAATCCAAGAGAGTGTTTATTTACTAAACACAATCTGTGAGTATACTCGATCCTTTTTTGCTTTAAGCACTTTTGGGTGTTACATACGTTACTTATATCAAATCACATCGATCACACAACGCAAACACTTTTCATACGCTAACCTTTACTGCATGTCATACGTGTTATTCGATGAATGCTTGTATGTTATGTTTACACAGTGATTTTTGACTGACACCTTAGCAACGATAGTACTATAGTTTGGACTCAGCACCTGTCGTGGACAGGGGTTGTTAAGGGCCTATCTTCACATGTCACAGTGGTGATATGTGTTGCGCATTCTACAACTCTCAGTCACGTCTGTGCATATTTCATTGTCGATAACCAACTCGCTTCACATTATACATGTTACATGTTGGTTATGCGTAAATCGTTTTCGCTACTATTATACTATTAAACTTGTATGCTCGCCTTTACACTATGTGTATTGATCTCTATTTTAACGTATGTGGCAGGTGTTTAGGATGCTGTGGTATGCTTGCTATGTGGCATCGAGCTTAGGAGAGTCTAGAAACAAACAATTTAAATTCTGAGTTGTCGAAACAATTTATTTGCCTTGAGATATTATGTCTGTAATAAATGAATTATTTGATATGTTACGGTATGGGACGTAATGTTAAATATCCGGTAATTGTAGTTGTTATGGATTTCTCTTGGACAATCTGTTTCGCTCAGTGCCATGCCCCGATGTTTCCGCCATCGGTTGGAGTGTGACACTGTGCAAACGTGGAAAAGTAATTTTAAAATTAGAGAGGTCTATTGAATGCATCATTAACATAAATGGATGTCTTACAGGAGTTATGGGATTTGGAAATTCATTCTACTGTCGGTTAGAAAATTAGGTCGACCAAAACTCTTTAAATACTTGGATTTATTCGCCCTTGAACCAAGAAAAACATGTAAAATAAACGAGAGGATTCAAAAATAGAGAAATGACATTTCGTGGGCTTATGAGTAGAAAAGAGTTACGCGAGACGACATTGAAGTTTCACAATTGGTACCAATGTTTCAAACTACTTAATCATGTAATGATCCAGGAGAACTCTTAGTTTAGTGTTGTTTGAAATGGGTGCCACTAAAGGTTAATAGCTTTGTCTAAAAGGCGCCTATTAATAAAATCCCATGATATAAGCTTTATCAAAAGAGGCGCTAATGTTAATGAAACACCGTGTATAAACTACGGTAAAACAATCACGTAAGTTGATCACCTTTTAGTGACTTGTTCCTTCACCAGATTGATTATGACCCAAATCGAGGATTGGTGTGGTGTGCCTACCAACCGTAGTGAAGGAACTTTTATCCACCCCCCCCCCCCCCCCCCCCCGGAAAGAACCAAAACCGAAATGACATAAGAAACCATTCCAGACAACATTTCTTACATTATGTTGGTCATTTGGGAAAGCAAGAATGAAAAAGAAAAACACTTTGAACAAGAAATTAATGTCTATCCTCAAAATTTTCGAGAAGATCAATGTAAACACGTTCTTGTGAGTAAAAACAGTGCTAAACTATCCCTCTTAAATTGGATATTGTGCTGTGATTTTGATTTTATCTTTGATTTTAGCCTATCCTAAGGGATAGCCATCTCATTTGTAGGTAAATCCATGAAAAAGTACCCAAATTGGTAGGGACACCTATGTAGAAGTATCCTAATTTTTTTTTTGGTTTTTAAATTAAAAGTTAAAACTATACTATATATTTAAAACACACATATAATCAATCTTATCAAATATTTAAACATAAAAATTGATCAAATTCATCAAATAATGCAAACTTATAAAAAAACACAATCAAAGATAATAACCTACCGAACCGTAATTGACTGGATCGAGATCAACTAAAATGAACACAGTCACAACAATGGTGCTTGTGTTAAACATATGGAGTTTATCTGAAGGTTTGACAACAACTTCATCGATTTCCAATACCCCGAGATCCATGCGACGGTGTTCAGTTCTCGTATTACTTGCACCAACCGCAACCACTACTCGACAAACTCCCGAATACCCTAAGGGTGAAGGGAGTGGTTACCAATTCCAAATAGGTAAACTCCCCATTCACCCAATCAAACAGTGTCACATCAATTCACCTAATTTGTTTACCTAAAGCTCAAAAATGTTGGTGGTGGTTTACTTAATGGGGTTTAGGTAAACTAATTAAAAAAGGGAAAAATGTGTGATTGGTTGAGAAGTAATGGACCCTACCACACACTCATCTCTCTCCCCTCCCCCCCCCCTCTCACCGAGTCGGTAAAGGTTCACTGAGATTCTTCTTCACGATCGGTAAACCCAATGTTGGCGATGGCTTCCCCAATCGGTAAAGGGTTTACCGAACCCTTTACCTATTCCACTCCCTTCACCCTAAGGGTGAGAGGGGCACTCCTCTCTTAGGGGAGTCCCCTCTCTTACTCACGGCCAATCAGCACGCGCCACGTCAACTCCCCTCTTAACTCCCCTCACACTCTCAATTTGATGGCGGCACTCCTCTCTTGGGGGACTTGTTTTTTTTTATTTTTTTATTAAGAAAATATTTTTATAAAAAGTAAAACATAATTTCATAAAATAAAAAACTACATTTCATTTAATAAAATAAAAATTACATCGCAATACTACATAAAAATTTTAGAAATTGCACGGCCACCCGTACTTGTTAGCGATCTCGCGCTTTCGGGCGAGGATGAACAGCAACATTTCCGGCGGAACATCGTCGTGCGGCTTGAGGAATGTTTTTATATCTCGATCCTGCGCGTAGTTTCTCATCGTCTCGCGTTGTTCCGTTATGAGATCGCGAGCCTCCGACTCTCTTTTCTTCCTCAATTCAATCGCCTCCATCTCACTCACGTGCTTCGCTTCTTTCATGGCGGTGTACTCTTTGAATTGTGCCGCCAACTCAGCATAGCCCTCGGACGATGTCGCTTGACGCTTGTCTCGCCGTTGTGTTCTTTGTGGCGAGGGGTCTTCGTTCATATCGGGTATGGAAGGGTCCACGTCAACGAGCTTTCTTTTTTGTGCCGAATCTTCCCCTTCCTCACCCAGCAATGGGACTTGGGCCCATTTTTCGTGTTTTCGAACGACCTCCCATGCCTCGACATGTTGAAAATCGCTCGGATATCTCTCTTTAAAATCCTTTAAAGCGATTTTCATCACGTTGAGATCGCTACACCCGCTCACTCGTGTGCGATCCTACATATTATAAAATAACAAGTGTTAAAAACATATGAACTTAGTAAACAAAATTATAAAATATACAACGTTAAAAAATATAATTTTTACCGCTTGTTGGTATAGGCCGTTGAAAAAGTTTATTTTCGTCATCATCGGGGTCCATTTAGACCGTACTTGATGCACGACCCGGTTACTTCCACCAACGGTGGCGTTATAATGATCTAAAATCCTACGCCAAAAACCATCGCGGGTTTGTTGATTGCCCTTCTTTTTGTTGGTAGAGCAATGTACCCACGCCTTCGCCAACGCCTCTTCTTGGTCTTTTGTCCAATTTTGGCGCTCCATTTTTTCCCTTTTTACCCCGAGCGTCATCTTCTTCGTTGCCGGCGTCTTCATCCACATTATATTCATCGTCACCGGTGTCATCTTCATAGTCACCCAAATTTTGAGTTTCGGGCACTACTTCCTCGTCCTCGTCCTCGTTAATAGGTAGAGGACGTTCAACATTTTCTCGTGGAGATGGAACTTGTAAAAGGAGGGGTGTGAAGGTTGTTGGTAAAAAAACGAGGGTTGTGAGGTATATCCGAAAGGTGGTTGTAGTTGTCCACTTGCACCGCTCGAACCACCACGAGACGGTTGCAAGCCGCGTCCCTTAGTGTTAGAGCCGACGGACTTTTTCTTGGCTTCGCGGGGTTGGTTCTCCATTGCTCGGTTTGGCTTTGTGTTGTATTTGAAAGTTTTTTAGAGTAAGATTGAGAATTTGTGTGGTAAAAAATTATAGATTTAAGTTGGTTATTTATAAAGGTTAAAATTGAATTTTTTTTATTGTTTTCGAACGTTGCCCAACGGTAAAATGGGTTTGGTTGTGCGGTGAACATACACCGATCCCCCTCCCCACTTACACTCCCCGATTTGATGGCGGCGGTGTTCCCGCTCGGGGACTTCAGTCACCGCTCCCCTCCCCGAGAAGTGCCCCGCTCACCCTAATAGAGTTCAATTTAAGTAACTTCATCAAACATAAAAAAAAAATTAGAACAAAACAAAAAGAAACAGGCAATAATGTCCAATGCCCATCAATATTTGACTTTGACCTATGTGTTTGGAATATAATCAATTGTTTAGTGGAAGATTTGCAATCAACACTTGGTCCAACTCCCTAATGATTCTTACAAGGAATATTTTTTGACTAAGGGTGTCCGGGGCACCAGCGGTAACCCCTTTCGGTGACCCAAGTCACCTAGCGGGAACACCGCCGCCGTTGGTGCGGGGAGGGGGTGCGGGGAGGGGAATCGGGGAGAAGTCACCGCGTGAAGAGGGAGGAGATGGTGGGCCCATCTGTTATTTCAACCAATCAAAACATTTTTTTTTTTTTTTTGAATAAAAAAACAAGGGGAGTTAAGAGGGGAGTGGCGCCATCAAATTGGGGTGTTAGGGGAGTTTAAGAGGGGAGTTGACGTGGCATATGCTGAGTGGTGGTGCGTAAGAGAGGGGACTCCCCTCTTAGGGGAGTGCCCCTCTCACCCTAACATTTGAGCTTTCGAAAGAATAAAGCAAAAGAAACTACTTTGGACAACCAGTTACATAATTCCAGATATGTATTCTATCTTAGTACAAATAAATAATAAGAGTTTTTTTGTAAACGACAATCAGTATCTAATTGTTCTTTATAAAATCAACATTCTACATAACTCTTTTTAAAAGTGATGTAAGTTATAAATATGTATAAAGGTATTTATAATAAAATAATGGTATATCAATTTATCTAAATTTGTAATTCTATTAACCAACTATTTATTTTTATAACTTATATAAATATAAATGGGTTAAATGATGATGTGTGAACTTTACAGGTTTTTGTTTGTTTTTGTGTGTTGTTATTTTCTTGGCATGTTTTTATTTTGTATTACTAATATAATAATAATCATCATGTATTTTTTTTTTTAGCGGCCTAGTCTAGCTTCTTGCTAGTCTAGTTTTTTTTTTGTTTTTTATTTAATTATATGTTGCGTTAAAAAAGAAGAAGTTATAATTATTAAGACTTATAACATTAATTAATATATTACCGCAATACGATTGTTGTCGTCCACTAGAAACATACTCGTCTCGACCATGATCCATAAGTAAGTCAATTATTACCTTATTTGGCGCATTTGGTCGTCAAACCAACATTACATCTGTCTTTAAAACCTACAACCATTGTCTCACTGTTTCAAGCAAGCATCTCCTTAAATGAACCCCTAATTGTTGATGTAACAAATACAAAAAACTCAATTTGTTGGAGGTTTCATTGATTCGAGGTAATTAGCCTATGGGTGGTGGTTTCATGTGAGGGGCTTCAACGGGAAAGTGAAGGAGAGCGTTTCAAGGAAACGTTTATATATTTCCTATTTTTTTGGCGTGATTGTTCGGACGTGCGTGATTGTGTTAAATTTATAGTTGGGCCTCAAATTAAGCATCATCGATGTAAAAAGGAGGTGACCTAATCGTTATTTACGAGGAAGTGATGTGATTTACGTATCATTTCTTCATCATTGGACATTGGAGGTAAAATGCAGTGGTAAAAATGTTAAACTATCTTTTAATGTGCGCCCATCTTTACACTATCTTTTAATAAGCGCCTGTGACTCCGTAAGGGCCACTACTAAACACGCCTCGCACCATCCTTGTGAAGGGTTGCATTGAAGCCAACCTTCCTTGGTGATGTCGCCTTGGTGGAGGGCTCAAACAAGCAATATAGGTAGGCTTGACTACATATATATATACATATATATATATATATATAGATGTATATGTATCAAAACATATATTGACTTAAAACAAAAAAAATAATCAAATGTCAGCGAGGGGGAAATTATAACCACTCTTTAGTTTGTAAAAGTTTGGTTGAAGATGAGGGGATAAAATGTTATCGTTGCTTAAAAGACACAATTACCTCTTAACCACCCCGTATTTTGATTGTACTTTGTGCATTAACCATGAAAAACTCTTAAAGTTGATAGAATCCTTATAAGATGTATTATAATATGGTATAGATACTTATGACTATAGTAATCTATATTTGTACTATTATATAAAGGAACTCTTACGTACAACAATGTAATTTAGCTTCAATTTTAAGACATTTAGGAAAATCTATAATGCATTTGGTATAAGTAGTTGTTATGGGTGATTTTCTGCTCATATATCCCGACTGATATGCTGACTTTGTTTGTTTTATTGTGACCAGGATGCTGGATCAGGATATTGGTAACATCCTGATACGATATCCTGGTAGTAATTAATTAACCCACGTGCAGATTAGAAGGGGCAAGTCTCTAACGTTCAAGTGGACTTCTTCTCCTCAAGACTCGGGCAAATCAGTTAGATTTTGGACGTTGAAGCCGGAAGACGTGGGTTACAACGTTCACATATGGAATATTCGCTGAATTCCGGAATAATAGGATAGTTAGTTGGTTTCTTTTACTATAAAAAGAATTGATCAGATCAGATTAGGGCACACAATCTTTCGTACACTCTTTCTCTCTAGTTGCAAACACTCACAATATACTTACACTTGTATCGAATTCACATCGTAACACTTAGTCGATCCACATCATATCCTGCACTGTATCCTGACATTTGAAGCAATAAGAAGAACAAGGCAGCTGCGATTGTCAGCTCCCGAGGTTTTGTGCCAGCGATCTAGATTGATCAAGGGCTTTCCTCGTACATCCCGTGTCACCCTTTACATTTTCGCTCGTTGTTTGATCGTAGAGACAACTCAATATCCTGAAAACTGTTTTTGCAAACAACTTAATTAGCATATTTTCAACACACTTCCTTAGCACACTACCTCACTTAACTAATTTGATCACTTAATTGCTTCGGTAATTTTTGACCAAAACAGTCGTGATGCATAAACAATTTATTAATGAAATATTCGATGAACATTATATATAATGAACATAATTTTAACGACACAAATATACAAATGTAATTTTTATTTATAACATAGTATTTAATATTCATTAGTTAGCTGAATTTAATATTTTAATATCTTAATTTTAAATTTCTTTTAATTATTTTTTATTTTAATAATAAGTTTGGTATTTAATAATACATATTGTTTGCGTCGGGTCGGACAACATGTTGCGTCATAATTGGTCACAGAAAAATGGTTATTTTGGTTCGAGTCCAAACGGGATCAGGTCAAAAATGTTTTAGGTCAGAACAAGTCATATAATATTAAATATATGTTAATTAGTTTAGTTTAATTTAATGTTTTGGTTTTAGATTTCTTTGATTATTTTTTCTTTTAGTAATACGTTTGGCATTGAATAATACGTTTAGGTAGGGTCAGATCAGACAACATGTCGCCTCAGAACATGTCCTAGAAAAAAGGACTATTTTGGTTAAAGTCAAAATGGGTTCCTGTCACTAATTAGTTGAAGTTAATATTTTAATTTTAGTATTTTTATCTAACTTTTTTAAATAATACGTTTTGTATTTAATAATAACTAGTCTTATGCTCCCTGCGTTGCAGGGGGTGTAAAACCGTGCTAAGTAACAACCTAACGATGATCAAAACCGGGAAAAAGGTAAATAAAACACAATTTTTTTAACACCATGTGACGTAAAAAGTAGACGAATTCGAATTTATACCGACACATAGTAGAAAGCTGATGGAGTAAAAAAAACCGAGGGACTAAATGTGACTATCAAACAATGTGCTAAATAGTAATTGAACGAAAGAACAGAAAACCTGAGGGACCAAATGTGACCACTAAAAATCGTGCTAAGCAGCAACTAAACGATAAACAAATCCACAAAAAAAAAAAAAAAAAAAAAAGAACAAAAACTAATAAAAAAACTAAACTCGTTATACAATAAAAGTGTTGTTACAAAACTAAAAAAAACTCTAAAGTTTACTTTGTAAAAAAAAAAAAACAAAACCACAAAAAGAGTGAAAAAGTTTTGTGGCTAAAACAAAAAGTAAAGAACATTACTATTTCTTAGTATGTTAGAAATTAATACATATATATGAATATCGGTCGGGTAGAATGTTGTGTCAAATAGGTCACATAAAACAGGTTATTTTGGTAAAAGTCAAAACTAGTTCGGATCAAAAAGAGTTCTGAGTCAAAGAGGTTACATAATATTTAATATAATTAATTAGTTGAATTTTATATTTTAATTTTAAATTTCTTATATTCATTTATCTTTTTAGAAATACGTGTTGATAGGGTCGGGTCGGGTCGGACAATATGTCATGTCAGAACAAGAAACATAAAAATGGTTACTTTGGTTCAAGTCATGTCAAAAGAATTTCGGGATAAACCATGTCATACATTAATATATAATATTTATTCGTTAATTGAATTTAATATTTTAGTTTTATAATTATTTTATTCGATTTTTAATAACACGTTTGGTATTTAATAACATGTATTCAATTTTCTTTCAATAATATGGTCGGTGTTTAATAATACGTATTGGTCGGGTCGCACAACATGTCACGTCAGGACATGTCGCATAAAAAGTGTTATTTTGGTTCGAGTCGAAACGAATTGTGTCATTAATTAGTTGAATTTACTGTTTTACTTTTAAATTTCTTTTATCTGTTTTTATTATAATAATATGTTTGGTATTTAATAATACATATTGGTCGGGTCGGACAACATGTCACGTTAGAACATATCAGACAAAAAGGGTTATTTTGATTCCAGTCAAAAGAGCTTCAGATTAGAACATGTCACATAGTATTTAACTAGTAGAAAGCCCCGCACGTCGGGACGAACACTTGTAAAAATGACTATAAAGTTATACAATCCTGATAGTATAATCGTGATTAATTACATTATATTTAACCATGTGTTTGTATGTAATAAAAAATACAAAATACTTGTTATATTTAAATTGTTAAAGATTTTTATACCTTTGGTATTTAATAATACATATTGATTGGGCCACTTACACATGCCGATTATATCAAAACCTAACAAACCTTGTAGCTAAGTGCGAAGTACAGGCTCAATTACTATTACTATTATTAGTATATATTAGAAGTTTAGAACACAACCTTGTACTACAGTACACACAAAACCCAATTTAATTACAAAATGTCATCCCATGTTGTGGATTGTATGAGGGTGTGTTGTTGACTAGAATGGTAGAAATGTCAAGTGGGAATGAAAGGTAAACTTGCAAAAAATTTCGGCTAAAATCCTTTTTTTGTTTATTACTGTTTTTCATAATAACTTTCTTTCTTTTTTTTTTTTTAGTTCCTTTTATACTGTGGGTTTTCTTAGTTTTTTTTATGAATACAATTTATATATCGTCGTAATGTGCTTATTTTTATCTATGTTTAAAAAAAAGGTTTTACACGGTTTGTCTTTTGGTTAAGTAATTTTTTAAAGTTCGCTTTTGTAATTCTTAAGGTTCATGTTTATAGCGAAGTAATTTTTTTAGTGATTTACAAATATGTCGCCGCCGCATGCTTTTTATTTGCGTTTCGATATTTAGCACCGTGTCATGGCAAAACACAGTATCTTTTACTAGGTTTTATGATATAGTCTTTTCAAAAAAAAAAAGGTTTTATGATATAGAAAAGTTGTTACAAGAAAATTAAGTAAATACAATGCCCGTATCAGTTATGAATGTCATAAATCAATGTTAGGTTTTATAGTATATAAAAGTTGTTACTAAAAGTTAAGTAAATACAATGCCCGTATTAGTAATGAATGTCATAAATCAATGTAAGTGTGTATAGACACAAAATCATGGACATGTATATAAGCATATCTCACTTTCATTTAAACAATACATACAAACTTATGATGGAACTCTTGATCCTAAGCCTGTCTTATCCATCTAGTTCTTAATACTTTTAACTTTTCTTTTGGTTATCTATAACATATTTTGTTATATGCATGGTTAATTTAACACTCAAAGTTAACTCTAAAATTGTAACGTCTGGTCTAAAAATTATTTCTTTAAAATACTTTCTTAATAACAATGACAACTGGCCTAGTGGTTTGGGCGCCCTACTTATTTGTAGTTTGTAGAGACCCAAGCCCTCTCCCCCTCTCAACTCTGATATTCTATAAAAAAATTTATTTTATTGTTTTTTTTCTTCGAGAGGTATTATTATTGTTTAATTGTAGGTTTCTTTTTTGTTAACGTTTTATCATTGCGTCTACATTTCCATCAAGTTCTTGTTAGTAATCGACCCGCTCCGCCAGGGAATATAACCACTAGTCTATGCTATATTATAATACATATAAAGATGACAGAAAGGAAAATTTATATAAATTTATGATTTTAAGTAATACAACTTAAAAAAAAACAATATTTCTATCATACAGCATACTAGAAGTAAGAAACAAAGTCTGGTTTAATTATTTGTATCCATGTTTTATATAGTGTACATACTTTCTCATATAATGCAATATCAAAGTTCAATTTTATGTGTCAAGAATATACATTTGTGCACTATATTATATCATCATTTGTAAAGCACACAATTCCGATATAAAATCCATACTTATATAGTGTCATATACTCATGCGACTTATAAGGCTACTCGGTATGGTGATGGACCATCCTTGGAGGATGATCCGCCACGTAGGCGCCACGTCATCATCCTCCCAAGGATGGTCCATCCTCCAAAACTAGAGGGCATGGTAAGATGGTCCTAGTCATCATCCTCCACCACTTTTATGTTTTTTTTATTTTTTTTAATCTTCAACTTTTTTTTAACATTTAACAAATAAAGTAACAAAATATTTTCATTAATATTAAAAAACATTACATAAACTTAAAAAAAAAAAATTTAAAAAAAACATAAACTTAAAAAAAAATTAAACTTAAAAAAATAAAGTTAAAAATATCCTAATATATTAAAAGAAGCAACTAGTCTTCGTCTTCCATGTCGTGGCCGGGTTCGTTTTGAGCGTTGTTCCAAATGTACTCCACCAAGTCCGCTTGTAGGTTATGATGTGTGTACTCGTTACGTAGAGCGAACATGTTCAAATCTTGTTGTTCCGCACTAACTGGAACAGAATTTCCAGTTGACGCGTCTTCGTCGTACTCGCATATCGCTCTACCTTCGTCTTCAATGACCATGTTATGAAGGATGATACAAGCGTACATAATGTGTCGTAACCTCTTTGGTGTTTGCGAACGTGCTGGATGTTCAATGATGTGCCATTTTTTTTTGTAGAACACCAAAAGCCCGTTCAATATCTTTTCTCGCACCCTCTTGAAACTTCGCAAACTTTTTTCTTTTGTCGTCTGTCGGGTGCGGAATAGTTTTAACGATTGTCGAGTACTTTGGGTATATCCCATCGGCTAGGTAGTAACCTCGCCTGTATTCCACCCCCGAAACTGTAAAGCTTGTGTCTGGACCTGTACCCGCCACTACATCCTCAAATATCGGTGACTGGTATATGATGTTAAGGTCATTGAGCGAACTAGGTAGACCAAAAAAAGCATGCCAGATCCAGAGATCCTGTGACGCAACCGCCTCTAGAATAATAGTCGGATGTCCATGATCTCCCCTAGTAAACTGACCTTGCCATTGGACTGGGCAGTTCTGCCACGCCCAGTGCATGCAATCAATGCTCCCGAGCATTCCTGGGAAACCATGTCTCTGTTCGTGTGCTTGATATAATTTTTGAACGTCGTTTGCGTTCGGTTTCCGCAGGTATCGCTTGCTATACAATTTGACAACCCATTCGCAAAACTTGTGCAAACATCGACGTGCGGTTCTTTCAGACATCCTAATATACTCGTCTAATGCATCGGGTGCGTAACCGTACGCAAGTTGGCGAATGGCCGACGTGCATTTTTGTAAATTACTGAAACCCCTTAGCCCCCTAGCGTCGTTCCGCAATGTAAAAAACGGATCAGACTGGGCCATGTCGCCTGCAATACGTAAAAACAGTGGACGGCTCATGCGGAACCGACGTCGGAAAATCTCGGCTGGGTACACGGGTTCGTCGGCAAAATAATCGGCTAGTAGTTTAGCGTGGCCGGCTATAAATTTAAAACGAAACATAAATGAAATTAATTATAAAATACATTTTCAAATCTATATAAAACATAAGGAAAAAAAAGTAAAATCCCTTCTTGGTCTCGGTTATATTTTGCTCGTCTAGTTAGCCGTTGGGACGACCCTTGATCAGCCGCGTTCATAATCATGTTGTGCATAATATCATCCTCTTCCGAAGATGATGAATACCACGCAGACGAAGCCGATGAAGACATAGAAGAAATTGAAGAAATGGAAGACATGGGTGAAGCCATGATAATTTTTGAGCGAGAAATGGGGTGGTAGTGGGTAAAAAACGGTATAAAATATGATGAGTTTTTATAAAAAAGGAAGAGTGGTTATAAAATGTGAGAGAGATGGGGTGGTAGTGGGTGAAAAGTTAGTGAAAAAAATGGTTAAAGAGGTGAGTATTTATAAAAATGGAAGTGAAATGGGGGATTTTTTGAATTATAACCGTTTGAAAATTTATGTTTAATTAGAATTTTTTTTTTTTTTTACAACGGTTACTTTTTCTTTGGGCCCCACCTCATTTGGATCGTCGCAAACGGCTAAGATCGGACGGGGAGGACGGGACGCGGGGGGGGGGGGGGGGGGGGGCGGCACGGTGTTCCCTCCGTCGCCGACCCACGACGACCCGGGGCCGAACCCCATACCGACTAGCCTAATCCTCTCATCATGATCATTGTAACTTTAACTTTCCTTCCATGTTTGACACTTTGACTAGACTATAAGTATTCGAACATGATTATGGCAAGATATGATGGTTTCTATGTAAAAAAAAAATTACTCCACAATAACTTTTAACACGAACCAATCAATATCTCAAACATGTATTCTTGACTCATCATCACATTTATAATTTCTATCAAACCTTTAAACTTATTAACCACTCAACATAGTCGTCAAAACTAGCCTCAGTTGGAGTGGATGACCTCGAGATTGTTGATTCAGCCTCGGTTTTGGGATGTAACACCGGGAATTGGGAAAGCGCACTTCTCTTATTTAGGTATTACGGTTGGGGCGAATATAAATAGAGTTAATAGTTCGAGACCTATTTTTTATGTTTTTGAATCTAGGCTTTCAGCATGTAAGATATAGTCACTTTAATCAAATCCGTCCTAAAAAGCCTTCTAATAAATTATTTTTCCCTATACAAAGCCCCGATCGCAGTTATAGACGGGTTCGAATCCATCATGAAAAGGGTTGAGGCCTCAAGTTCAACTCACACCAGCATCACTTTGAAGGACATTCGATACCGAGCCGAACCAAGTTTTACCTCAGTAGGCATTCGGGCGGGAGAGTTTTTTCCCGGGACTGGTGGCTTGGTAGCTTGAGTATGCATCCAACTCTGACTGTTACAGAAAAAAGTATACATTTTTTCGATTGAGAGCATCGGAGAATATTTATGTAGTGATTTAGTTATCCGTTTAAAAAAAATGAAATACAAAAAAAAAGAGTAATTAAAACAATTTCCACGTGTACTTACGGGGCGCTTGATACCGTTGAATCGTTTTCTCTACAATAATCACGGGCAGACCGGTCAGCCCCATTCGGGCAGCAACCTCTCAAAAGCCCCTGCCACGCCCAAAAAGTTGTTTCTATTCTCTCCAACACACTTCTCAGTAGAGAGAGAAAGTGACACATTATAACATCTTTTTAGTGTGAGAAACAAACAAACCAAAACACTTCACTTATCAAAACAAACACGTAACAATCCTACTCAAATTACACAAAATTTCCAAAATCTCTTCGTCTAATCTGTTCCTCGTTCCTGTTTATAAGATCCAGCGTTTGATTCTCATTGTTTCGGTGTTTTTTTAGCTCGAAATGGTGGAGATTTGAGCAAATTTGGGGGGTGTGATAAGCTAGGGTCTGTGTTCATGTTGTAATGTTGTGTTTTGGCGCGTATGTTTTGGATCTGAGAAATATAAAACACGTGATAATCTGTTCGTGCAATCTGTTCGTTTAACCTGTTTGGTGTTTAATCTGTTGAAGTTGAGAGATTGAGCGTTGGATTCTGATTGTTTCGGCGGTGATACAGCTGGAAATGGTGGAGATTTGAGGAAATTTGGGGGTTTGAGAAGCTAGGGTTTGTGTTTAGGTTGTAATGTTGTGTTTTGGTGTGTGTGTTTTGGATCTGAGATATGAGAGGTGAAGTTGTGTGATATAATTGGTTGTAGAACGTTTGTGATGGGGAGAGACGGTTCGATGTTGGTTGTGGTGTGTTGTTTGCTCATTGTTGTTCATCCGGTGAAGCGAGTTTATGCGAATTTAGAAGGTGTGTTTGTGATTATCAGATTATGTGTATATGTTTTGATAGTTTGTCATTGATTGTTCACTGTTCTATCTGTTAAATTAGGGGTTATTAGGTTGCTATATTCGGATAATCTTGTTTTGATAATTTGGTTGTATTGCTGTAGCAATTCTTATCTATTAGGGTTATTAGGTTGCCATATTTAGTATTCGGATAATTTTGTTTTGATAATTTGGTTGTATTGCTGTAGCAATTCTTATATATTACTCTAAATCTGACTATTTTATCAATTTATCCCTAATATGGTTAGAAAATTGTAATTGTTAGCTGACTTTATAATCTACTGTACTTATTAGTGTTTGTTTTTTTCTCAGTAATCTACTGTACTTATTAGTATTTGTTTTTTTCTCAGTAATTTTTAAGTTTGTTTGTTAATTATTTTTCTATCCCTGTTTGAATATTAGGATATTTATTTACTCATTAGTTGGTTATCTTTATTATTATTATTATTGTTGTTATTATTATTATTATTATTATTATTTCATTGTAATCTATTTACACAAAGAGAACTGGTATTCAGTTATGCAATACACTGAAAATATATTCACCAATACGCTTTTAATTTTCTCAAAATTCTGTAAGTAATCATATAATTAGTTTATTTTACAACTGATTATGAGAAATGTTCTGTTACAGGTGATGCTTTGCATAGTCTAAGGACCAACTTACAAGATCCAAATAGTGTGCTCCAAAGTTGGGATCCGACCCTTGTAAACTCTTGCACATGGTTTCATGTAACCTGTAACAATGATAATAGTGTTATTAGAGTGTAAGTTTCACTAGTTAACAATACATTTAATGAGTACATAGATTATAACTTCTTTTTTGTTTTACTATAAAAATTTCAGTGATTTGGGAAATGCAGCTCTATCTGGTACATTGGTTCCACAGATTGGTCTGTTAAAGAATTTGCAGTATTTGTAAGTTATTTTAATCAACTGATTATCGAGGGAAATGTAAGTTAGCGTTATTTTATTATCTGTTTTTTATGTAATTTTCAGGGAATTGTACAGCAATAACATAAGTGGCCCAATCCCTAATGATATTGGAAATCTGACAAATTTAGTGAGCTTAGATCTTTACCTCAACAGTTTTTCTGGGCCCATTCCAGTCACGTTAGGGAGGCTATCGAAATAGAGATTTCTGTATGTTACTTACCTTATTCTCTGAATTATTGTTGATAATTGCTATAGATTATTCTGTTTTGGTGTCGTTTATAATCTTAAAAAATAAAAACTATATATGTTATAAAAGTAATGTATATGCTTATGGCCTTGTGCAATATAATGTTTGGTGAATGTTGGACGTTTGTAGGCGGCTTAACAATAATAGTTTGAGTGGTCCAATCCCTATGCAGTTGACGAACATCACATCATTACAAGTGCTGTGAGTATTTTTTTTCTACAATCTTTCACTTAATTATTCTCTTGACGTTATGAGCCAAAAGTGTCGGGTAACGGGTAGTTTTTGGTACAGGTTGAGCCAAGTTGGGTTGACGTGAAACACTTTTCGTGTATTATATATTTCATTTAACTATTTTATCTCAATAGTTATTATTTTTGATGCATTAAACTCCACTTTTGGTGACTTTCCATTTATGATACTTTTCCAGAATTAAACCAATTATAAGTACAGGTTGAGCCAAGTTGGGTTGACGTGAAACACTTTTCGTGTATTATATATTTCATTTAACTATTTTATCTCAATAGTTATTATTTTTGATGCATTAAACTCCACTTTTGGTGACTTTCCATTTATGATACTTTTCCAGAATTAAACCAATCATAAGTAAATGCTTATAATTTGCCACCTTTACTCATCGCTTAACCATACACCATTATAATAACATCATAATAATATGTCATGTAGGGATCTATCAAACAATCGCCTCTCAGGATCAGTTCCAGATAATGGCTCCTTCTCACTCTTTACACCCATCAGGTATTGCTAATAAAATATGAACTACGTTTGTCTTTATGAGTTTGGGTTCTAAGAATACAAATGCTCATCTTTTTATCTAATTTTTTATTATTACTCTTTTTTTTAAGTTTTGCTAACAACCTGGATCTCTGTGGCCCGGTGACTGGCCGCCCGTGCCCCGGATCTCCGCCATTTTCTCCACCTCCCCCATTTGTGCCGCCACCCCCAATTTCATTACCAGGTGATTACCTCAGTTATTGTATGACTAGGTTAAACGTTAAAAGCCTGTGTGTTACACGGGTTGATAAATGTAATGCTATTTAATTAGTAATAAAAAAGATTATGTTTTAAAAAAACATATGCATTGCACGGTTGAGTAAACTCGTGTTTTATACTAATAGAATAAAAATATAATGTAATTTGTTAACATATACAGTCATCAAGATATGTATTTAAAAATGAACATTGACATGACAGTTACAAATATTGTTAAGTTAATTTTAAATCATTATTTCTTTCAACTGGGTATTAACTTTGATTTTAAATACCACCTAGTTATTACAATTTAACATATGATATTTTTTTTACCATTACCATCCAACCACATTAAATATCTGAAAATTTATAGAAATTACTCATAAAAAATAGCTATCATCATTATTCTTCGTTTTTAACATTTTAACCAACATAATTTTGAACTTGGTGAAATTTTTAAGTAAAAAATAAGTTTATTTAAAAAATTAATAATTAATTTCATATTAACTCATTTGTTCAATGATATAATAACTATCCATCCGGAGTGAGTCAGGCGGCTAAGCCTTTAATCCTGATAAAAGAAAGAGTTTTCCCAAATAATTAAAAAAATAAGTGTCCATAACTAAGTAGGAGAGAGAGACGGGAAAACAAAAATTAGATGGTTCCAATGGATGACATGTGTCCCTCATGGTTTTCTTTTATTATGGAGTATAGATATAGATATAGATTGATTATGATTATCGCATTATATAGGGATTAAATGGTAGAGCATAATTACTTATATACCCTTATATTATCCATAAAAAGTGATTACTACAACTTTAAGCAGCAAAAGAAAATTCATATAGTGTATTCATATGCTATCGTAGTACTGTTGATTATCTTATTTTTGATTATTTATATTTTCAGGTGGAAACAGTGCGACTGGAGCCATAGCTGGAGGGGTGGCTGCTGGAGCTGCTCTACTGTTTGCTGCCCCTGCCATTGCATTTGCATGGTGGCGGCGTAGGAAACCGCAGGAGTTTTTCTTTGATGTACCTGGTTAGTGATCTGGCTCACCGATCATGCGGGTTGGGTAACGGGTCAAAAACCGGGT
>JARYGA010001688.1:0-17309 GCA_030545235.1 Helianthus tuberosus | reverse complement strand
TATGGGGACTCCTGATCATAAGGAAGCCTATTCTAGTTGAAAAGATTGTTAGGACCCTTTGTAAGTGTTCCTAGCCACTAGTTTATGTTTTATAGGCTTTTAAGCCAAAGGTCAAGCGTTATCATAATAACGCTTAGACTTTTAGCTAGACCTTAAATGGTCAAGCCATTGTTCGCAACGAACATGGCTACGTGATCGTAATTAGGTAGGTGTTAATCCCTCAAAAGGGCACCTCCTAAGAATCACGTTTGCTAGGTCGATTGACGAGTCAAAGTAATATTAATTTAAAAAGTCAACGGGTCAGATTTTAAAATAATTGCGATCTGAGTTTAAGAGTGCTCTAAAATATGTTTTATCACTTAATCAACTTGGTAATAATTATTAGAACATGTGTAAACATGTTCGGCTCGTCAATTCCCGTTTTAGGGTCGGTTCGCAACCGAAAGTCGCGTAGTTTGACTTCTACGTTGACTTTTGGTTATAAACCGAATTAGACTAGTATGCTACTGATTTTAGGTTCCGTTATGATCGTAATATATTGTAGTATAATTCCATAAGGTTATATTATACGATCGGACTAGGAATTTGAGTTTATGCGCATGTTCCGTTATTATGCCATACTTTGACTAAAATGCCCTTTTGATTAAAAATAAGGGTTAAGACATAAACGAGCATGCAAGTGAGTTATGTACTGATAAGTAAACATGTTTAGAATATTTTGGTGCTTATAAACTGGTCATAAACTGAGTTTACGCATATGGTCGTAAACTATGCTTTTAAAAGGACTAAAATACCCTTTTAAGTATAAAATGAGTTTTAAACATAATTTTAGTATAAAACTCATTACTGTTAGTGCATTTATGTCTATCGCCTCCGTCATCTCAAATCGTAGCTGAAACACTTTAATTCAAGCTTTATATTGTAATATCTAGTTAAGAAAGGCAAGGTGGCAATATTGTAATTAATGAGTTTTCTCATTAAAGCCTTGGCCTATAAATAGTAGAGTTAGGGTTAGAGTTTAAGACTTTTGCTACGTTTGGCATTTGCTACTTTGGAGCATAGGAGCTAGAGAGAGAAAATAGAGAGAGAAAGTAGCAAGGTGATTCACGTTTCTTGTACAACTTTCAGATCTATCAATGGAATCACTGATTTAGTACGGTTCTCGTGTTCGGTCCACGCACGTGTACGAATTCCGCACGTCACACGTGTCGATACGCAATCGTTCGGGAGTTGAAACCGGTCCTAACAAGTGGTATCAGAGCAGGAGCTCGATTGCACGGATCAAACACACAATTACGCACTTGAATTCAACAGATTCAGAGTCAAATTCATACAGATTTGTCAATATTTCTTCATCTTTACGTTTCTTCACGTTTTCGACCGAAAATCACCAAATTAAACGACTTTTTACGGTTAAAATCGGCTAAAATTTGGATATGTTGTGCGAAAACACGTGATCTATAAGCCTACAAATTATCAGAACTTAATTCGAAGCCGTTTAAGAGAAATTTAGAAATTTGTGGTTCGAAGTTTGTTGAAAATATGTTGAATGTTGCTGCTGTTAAACTTACTGTTCACCGCTCGGATGTCAATCTGAGCGGATGACCATCCGACTCAAGATTCCATCTTTGCATTTCACTTAAATGTTGACCACGTTGACCTATCCGGTCGGATAGTAATCCGAGGCAAATTAATTCAATTGTTCATTAAAGTTGTTTGACTTGTTGACTGTTGTACGCTCGGACAGCAATCCGAGGCATTGAAATTCATTTAAAAATATTGACTTTGTCTTGACTGTCACCCGCTCGGATTACCATCCGATCGGACGGCAATCCGAGTCACAACATCTCACCCGAGCTAGTCACTTTAGTCAACATATTCAGCTTGTCAGTCAACTTTATCAGCATTTCATGTGAGTCAATAAATGCAATCGGTGTGCATGTGATATTCATTATAGATGTCAACAAGGATAGCTTTCATTAATAACCTCATCACGTGATCTCTTGAATTCATACATTACACATTGAAATTAATTGATATAATTGCATGCGATATTGACAGTACATGTGCTTTGATTGAAAATTATATCACTTTGCTGTGTCATCCGAGCGGATTACAATCCGAGCGAATTACTATCCGAGTTGACTGTAGTTGACCTATCCTAGCGGATTACAATCCGAGCGGATTACTATCCGAGTTGACTGTAGTTGACCTATCCTAGCGGATTACCATCCGAGCGGATAGCAATCCGAGTTGACTTTAGTTGACCCATCCGAGCGGATTACCATCCGAGCGGATAGCAATCCGAGTTGACTTTAGTTGACCCATCCGAGCGGATAGCAATCCTTGTCACAACATTTCACCTGAGTAAGCCACGTGAACCCACCACTTTGTCACTTAGTCAACATTTTTGTCATTTTGTCAGCACCGCTTATCGGGACATGAAATCAATCGGATTTAGAGTGATCATGCATGTGAAGTGTAATTGAGAGTTCAGCATTTGCATGTGAATCTATTAATATAGTTGTCTGCCATTACCATTAGTGCATGTGAGTTGAATTTAAATAGGTGTGATATTTGGTATCATTGTTACACATGAATTGTCAGATTCATTAATAACTCACGTGATTAGTCATTGTTTACATATATCATTTCATTGCATGTGTATGAGATAAGGTTGTGTTTGAATTTCAAAGTTCATTAATTGTTGAATGTTTGTTTGCATGTGAAATCTGAGTTCATGATTATGGTCAAAAGGTCAACAAGTAATCCGGTCGGATAACTCACCCGATCGGATAACAGTTTTGTCGTTTAGTAGAGTGGCTTGTGTTAAAGAGTCGGATAGCTATCTCACCCGAACGGATACAATCTCACCCGAACGGATAGCAATCTCACCCGAACGGACAGTGTTGTCACGAAATTGTTTTCACTGTTGACTTGTGTTGACTCACTCGATCGGATACCCGTCCGATTCACTTGTTTGATATTGATTAAACTCATTGTGTTTGTTTGATCGTAATTCAGGTGATTAAAAGGTGCTTGTAAATCGAGAAGATCATATCATGGCTGAAGAGTTTTACAACACGTTCTACAACGCATTCACATCCGAATCTTCTGAAACTTCAACTGTTACACCAAAGTCAATTACAAAAGCAATCAATGAGAACATCAAACATGATAAATTCTATGGAACACACTCAAAGCCACCAACTCTGGAAAGCATTGAAGATTACACGTGGTGGAAAGAGAGGTTCATTGGTTGGGCAAAAGCTTATGCTCACGAGAGCTGGTTTTGTTTGGAGTTTGGGTACAAAAGGCCGACTAATGATAAAGGAGAAGAGCTTCCACTCAAAGACTTACCTAAAGATGACAAAGCAGAATTCTCAGCAGAACAGAGAATGATTGCTTTGATCCAGTTGGCAATCAGAAATGACATGTTTGCTTTACTGCAACATGACGGAACTTTAAAATCGGTTTGGGAGGCTTTACGGGTTAAGGCAGAGGGTGGTAAACAAATCAGGAAGAACAAAATTGCTTTATTAAAAAAGGAATTTGATTTGTTTGATAGTCTTAACGGTGAATCAGTTCGTCAAATGATTGAACGTTTTTGTCATCTAAAAATCGAACTAGAAAGATTTAAGATTGAAAAAACAAGAGAAGAAATAATAGACAAACTTATAGAAGAGTTACCACGAGCTGATCAGTGGCAAACGTTTGTGTTTATTTTGAAAAATGATGCTTTATATGATACAATTTCTCTTGATGTCTTGATAGAAAAGATAGAGAGTCATGAACTTGAGTTACAAAAGCAGGACAAGATGAGCAGTTCTTCGCATCAACATAATGTTGGTCTTTATTATAAAGGCAATATACCTTCGGTGAAAGCTGATAGATCACCACAGACAGCATTCAGTGGAGAGAGGACAAAAGAACCTCAGAAAAGCTCATCAAGTTACGATCCGGGTTATCATTCATCTGCTTCAAAAGCTAGTTCTGAAGAATCTGAAGAAGTTCTGTGCAACATTGCTCTCAAATTGAAGAATTCTCCGGCCATGAGCATCAATGCAGCTAAAAGGCAAATGAGCTTTCTTGCATCTGTTCTGGAATCGTATGAAGGTCTAGTTGCAGGCAAGATTGGTAACTCTGAGTTAACCAAAGAAGACTACGACCAAATTGATCCGGAAGAGATGGAACTCATTGACATTCATTGGTGTTTGGCAAGCTGCATCTGCAGAGCTCAGAGATATATGGAAATTACTGGGAAGCAATCTCTCGGTGGTGCATCTACAAAGCTTGGATTTGATAAGTCCAAAGTGACCTGCTTCAAATGTAAGCAAAAAGGTCATTTCAAAAGAGAGTGCAACAATTCTGCGGTTGGTGGAAATGAACATCCATTCAATGATGATTACTACCGAAAGGCGATTTACCACCGTAGCAGAGAAGAGCCAAAGATGATCAAAGATAAACCCAGAGAGAAGTCAAGAGCTTGTGCTGTAATCCACGATGATGAAGGATATGATTGGAGTCAAGTTTGTCCGGAAGAAGATCGTGTTGATATTCAAAAAATAGCTCATGGCAGAAAACCATCAAACAGCAAACATTATGTTTTTGTTGCTGAAATCAAAGAGGAGAACAAAGAAGAAAATGTTATTGCTGAAGTTAAAGAGAAAACCAGAGAAGAAATTCTGAGTGAGAAAACAGACAGAGAAATAAGAATGGCTGCGAACAGAATGAATGATATGCAAAGAGAATATGATGAAGCTGTCAGATACAAAAGATGGGATAAGAAACGAGAATGTTATATCAACAGATATGGTGAACCTGTTGTTTCCAAGAAGGACATAGTTTTTGATGATGTTCTTCTAGTAATTCCTTGGGTCGGCGAATTTTATTCAAATGCTGTAAAAGACAAAAATTATGAGGAAAAGCTGGAAAAACTCATAAGAGAAGTCATGATATCGAGTTTGAAGAAGAGAGAATGAAGAAGAATGTTGAGTGTATGGTTGAAGAATTGAAGATGGTAGATGAAGAGATTAAAGTTGAAGTTGTTGAAGTGAAAGAAGAAGTTGTGGTGAATGTAGAAGTTGAGAAAGCTGTTACTGAAGAGCAGCAAGTTGAAGAAACTAAGAAGAAAGAAGAAGTGAAGAATGAGAATTTGGAAACTGGTGATGTTGGTGAAGAAGTTGGTGTTGAAGGAAAGAAGAATGATGCTGATCAGACAGATGCAGCAAACACCGAAGTGCCAATCACTGAGGTAAATTCTAATTCTAAAACTCAAATCAAAATCATTGAACAGTACAAGAAATGCATGGAAACGTGCAGTGCTTGTACTGAAAAAGACAAACAATTCACAAAAATTGAAAATGTTTTAAAAAATAAATGTAAAGAAATGTTAGAAAACGAAAAGATTTTGAAAGAAAATGATGAAAAACTTTTTGAAAAATGTAAAAAGTTAGAAAAAGAAAATGAAGTTTTGAAAGAAAATGTTTTGAAAAAGACAGAAGAATGTGATCAAAAGGAAATTGTTTGTCAAGAAATGAAGAAAGAATATGATTCTATAAAATTGGCATACCACATTACAAAAGAATCATATGAAAAAGTGAAGGACAAAATGAAATTTGCTCAATCAAGAATGAATTACTTATCTGAAACAACTAAAGAGCTTAAACGAATGTATGAAATAAAACAAGATGTGGTTAATTCCTATATTGAGGATGTTGCTAAGCTAAAGCGACAGATTGCTGATTTAGAACAGGACAACAACAAGTTAAAGAGTTATCACGTGTCGTCATATGTGCTTGAATGTATTTTCAAAATAAAACCGGGAGATGGTGAGTCTGAGCAAAACAAGAAAGGTATTGGCTCAGAGTTTCATCAAGTTCCACCACCGGAAAAGTTTGCATTTTATGATGATGAAAAGATCGAAAAAGCTTTCAACTTGGTAGATCAATTGCCAGATAACATTGACGTAACCTATTCCAAATCTGATGATTCTAGTGATTCAGAGGTGGTAGGTAAGGTCGTTGAAAGTGTGTTGAAAGAAGAGTCAGTTGATACAGGTAAATCTGAATCACAAGATGAAAGTGAAGGTAATTTTCAGGATGGATATCTGAAAAACACAAAATCCGAGAAAATTTTGAATGATGATTCAAAAGGATTGGTTTACACCATGATTGGATCAGACAAATTATTCTTAGACGTTGTATTCCCGATTCAGAATGTGATTTCAGAAAAGGTTGACAAAGTTTTCAAAATGGTTGAGATTGAGAAATCTGAAATTTCAAAGTTTGCTGGAAAGTGTTACAAAACTTTTTATAACAAACCTGGTTACAAGAAGAAAAACATGAAGGCTGGGTTGGGTTATAAGAAGAAACAAAATTGGAAGAAAAATGAAACGCAAAATTTTCAGACAAAATTGAATTTTGTTCAAGGAATAAGTTTAGAAGAAGAGAAAGAACTCCAAGTTATACGACAGTCTAATGAAGAGTTCTGTGCTCAAAAGAAAAGGCAACAACCACAGGTCAAGGATGTGTCCAAGAGAACATGTTTCAAATGTGATCAAATTGGACATCTTGCTCGCAAGTGTCCAAATCTGAAACCTGTTGATGTTGACAAAAAGAAGTCTGAAAATGTTGAAAAACAGAAATCTGAGGATGTGAAACAAAGGTCGACCAGATTTGATTCAAAACAAACTTGGAAGTATAACGCAAACAAGTTTGTTTCGAATCAAAATTGGAAATCAAACCCGAATAAGTTCAATTCAAAACAGACCTGGAACTCTCACACACCCAGAGTCAGAACAACTCAAAGTTGGAAAACAACTGTTGATATGACAAAACCCCAAGAGTTTTGGAAACCAAAAGTTGTTGTTCAAAAAGAAAATGTTCAAAAAGATTCACATTTGTACAAACGAGGTACTCCAAAAGGTCAAACATGGAATGTTAAGAAACAAGTGACTTCGGTAAATGATGAAAAAGTTGAGGTCAAAGTTGAAAAAGTCTTTGTACAAAATGACAAAGATTTTCCGAAGCTAAATGATGCATATTGTGTTGAAATGCCTAAGGTCAAACAGACCTGGGCTAAATTGTTCAAGTGATTGAATGGTTAATTGTGCAGGTGCTTCCGAAGAAATCTGAATGTCAACAAGAAGAGTGTTGGAGCAGCCTGGCACGAGATGAGAAGGCTGCTGGTCCCTGCGACTGTTGAACAGGGAGTTTGTTTGTTTTCTGTATATAAATAAACAATATTTCAAAAACCCTAAAAATTAAAAATTAAAAAAAATATGTTTGTTTTTAAATTTGTCAAAAATTAAAAAAAATATCACAAAAATATGTTGATTGAATACGCCGAAACCCTCACGGCTGAACAAACATGATTACTTTCACAAGATTGAAAAACGGTTTTCAAACTGTAAAATGTCAATGTGTTGTAAATCATGGGGGTATATTTGCAGAAAATATAATGTGTTGCAAATCAGTGCATGTGAAGCAGAAAATGGATGGCGAGACGAAGCTATCAGTATCGGTTTGTAAAAATTTTTAAAAATGGTTTTGAATTTTAGGGGGAGTAATATTGTTAGAAAATCCAAAAACATTTGAAAATTTGAAAATGACAAAAACATGATAAAAACCTATTGGCAAAAAGACAAAAACATTAAAAAATAAAAACGAGTTTTGTGTAAAAAGAGGAAATGATAGTACATCAGTAGACAATCACAGTACGCTAAAGAATTGGAAAGTCAAAATGTGTTAAACGATCTCACCGTGGATGTGTCGGTAGATTTTTATACATTTAGTAAACTTTTTCGGGATATAAACCTAAATTCAAACTTGCTTATTTTGTGGGGAACACTACTTGGATATATAGGTAACCCCTGAAATCTTGTTTGAAAGATCCCTCTTTCTGAGATACTAGGTCTTTATACTTAGTGATATCTGGGGTATTATTCCGGGACTTCTGCTGAATGGAAATTCTGACCTAGTCCCCGCATAATACTTTCTGCTTGCTTGAAATATAGCGTTGCCCTCAGCAAAAATGATGAGACAATAAAATTGATAATCATTGTTGTTGTAAAAAAGATCCTCTAAAGGGGACACACCAAAAGTCGAGCCGTCATCTCTCTGCTGAACGGAAGTTCTGACCTGAGCTCTCACGGTTTCGCAATTTAACCCCTTACAGATATCATCTAGGTATACTCACCTGTAAGACTGAATATTGGGATCTGGATACAGGAGTATATTCAAGAGGTGGGACACATGAATGAGTTTAAGTTTTTAAAACATCTAATTCGTATCCTGAATCAGTTGAAATTTGTGTAAAAATTTAAGTGGATCAGTATATCGACAATCTAAGTAAATTGTTTAATTCTTAAGGTGTAACTAGGCTCAACGGTACTTGTGACTTGTCATAAACTGATATGATCCTCTGACGCAAACTCAAACAAAAATATTGTCTGTAAATATGTTTGTAAATATTTCTTTACTGCTTTATGTTTCAGAAAAATACAAAAAAGAATTTGATTTCTGCTTTATTTTCGACAACCGATGTCTGAGAGCTGAGTTTCAAAATCTAAGTATACTGATCGTGTTTCTGAAAATAAAACAAGTTCATTAATTTGAAACTTGAAGTTTTTATCAAAAATCAAAAACAGTTTGTGATATCTCCAAGGTCATTAATTTGGACTTGGATGATTAACTGTGAGGGATTTGGATGCTTATACTGTTAAAATCAGTTGTACAAGAGCTAGTTTCCAATCCTGTTCGCTTAATACTGCCAAATCTTTATAGATTGTTGATAGGGGGAGAGAATCAAGTATTCCTGGATATATCTATATTATTATATCTTAGAGCCAGGATCATTATTTAGAAAGTTTAATAGTGCCAGGTCACGATTCCTGGAAAAACGAAAATGCTTTCATTGTTGAAATGTTTTAGCTTATGCTAAGAGAGCCAGGGTTTTCAATCCTGGAAGTTCAAAACATTTTCACTTATAAACGTTTGAGAATTGCAGATGTTGTACCAGACTACGATCCCGAAAGCCGATTCTAAGGGGAAGTCTGAAGACGAGCTCAATGCAAGAGGAAGCGTGGATTCAAGGAGCCAGGAAACTATCCTGTAGGAGCTTGTAACCGGAAAGCCAGGTGTCGATCCCAAAAGCACGGAAGCTTGACGAAAGGGGGAGCCTGAAGAGTCTATCGAAAGAGGAAGCTAAAACTGAAAACAGATCCACGGGGATTCTGTTCAAGCAAGAGGGAGTCTACATTGATGAAAAAGTGTTAAATCTTCAAGAAGACTCAGTGAGAGAGAGAAAGAACAGAAGCTACGAGTCTGACTAAATGTTTGAGATTGACTGCGACAATATCCAAGGGGGAGTCTGTTAGTGCATTTATGTCTATCGCCTCCGTCATCTCAAATCGTAGCTGAAACACTTTAATTCTAGCTTTATATTGTAATATCTAGTTAAGAAAGGCAAGGTGGCAATATTGTAATTAATGAGTTTTCTCATTAAAGCCTTGGCCTATAAATAGTAGAGTTAGGGTTAGAGTTTAAGACTTTTGCTACTTTCTCTCTCTAGCTCCTATGCTCCAAAGTAGCAAATGCCAAAAGTAGCAAAAGTCTTAAACTCTAACCCTAACTCTACTATTTATAGGCCAATGCTTTAATGAGAAAACTCATTAATTACAATATTGCCACCTTGCCTTTCTTAACTAGATATTACAATATAAAGCTAGAATTAAAGTGTTTCAGCTACGATTTGAGATGACGGAGGCGATAGACATAAATGCACTAACAGACTCCCCCTTGGATATTGCCGCAGTCAATCTCAAACATTTAGTCAGACTCGTAGCTTCTGTTCTTTCTCTCTCTCACTGAGTCTTCTTGAAGATTTAACACTTTTTCATCAATGTAGACTCCCTCTTGCTTGAACAGAATCCCCGTGGATCTGTCTTCAGCTTCAGCTTCTTCCTTTCGGTAGACTCTTCAGGCTCCCCCTTTCGTCAAGCTTCCGTGCTTTGGTATCGACACCTGGCTTTCCGGTTACAAGCTCTTCTGGGAACGTTACCTGGCTCTTTGCACGCTTCCCCTTGCGTTGAACTCGTCTTCAGACTCCCCCTTAGACTCAGCTATCGGGATCGTAGTCTGGTACAACATCTGCAACACTCATACATTTATAAGTAACAATGTTTTGAATATCCAATCGTCCAAGAATTGTAACCTGGCTCTATTTAAACTATCTAAATCAATATCCTGGCTTTAAGATATAATAATATGAATGTATCCAGGAATACTTGATTCACTCCCCCTATCAACAATCTCAAAGATTTGGCAATATTAAGTATCCAAAATCAAAAACTGACTCTTTTATAGATTTTAACAATCTAAGCATCCAAATCCCTCACAGTTAATCATCCAAGTCCAAATTAATGACCTTGGAGACTTCACAAACTGTTTTTGATTTTTGAATTTAAAATTTCAAGTTTCAAATTAATGAACTTGTTTTATTTTCAGAAACATAATCAGCTTACTTAAATTTTGAAACTCAGCATTTCAGACATCGGTTGTCGAAAATAAAGCAGAATCAAAAATCTTTTTGTATTTTCTGAAGCAGTAAAGAAATATTTACACAATATTTTTGTTTGAGTTTGCGTCAGAGGATCATATCAGTTTTTGACAAGTCACAAGTACCGTTGAGCTTAGTTACACATTAAGAATTAAACAATTCACTTAGATTGTCGATATACTGATCCACTTAAATTTTTACACAAATTTCAACTGATTCAGGATACGAATTAGATGTTTTAAAAACTTAAACTCATTCATGTGTCCCACCTCTTGAATATACTCCCGTATCCAGATCCCAATATTCAGTCTTACAGGTGAGTATACCTAGATGATATCTGTAAGGGGTTAAATTGCGAAACTGTGAGAGCTCAGGTCAGAACTTCCGCTCAGCAGAGAGATGACGGCTCGACTTTTGGTGTGTCCCCTTTAGAGGATCTTTTTTACAACAGCAATGATTATGAATGTTATTGTCTCATCATTTTTGCTGAGGGCAGCGCTATATTTCAAGCAAGCAGAAAGTCTTATGCGGGGACTAGGTCAGAATTTCCATTCAGCAGAAGTCCCGGAATAATACCCCAGATATCACTAAGTATAAAGACCTAGTATCTCAGAAAGAGGGATCTTTCAAACAAGATTTCAGGGGTTACCTATATATCCAAGTAGTGTTCCCCACGAAATAAGCAAGTTTGAATTTAGGTTTATATCCCGAAAAAGTTTACTAAATGTATAAAAATCTACCGACACATCCACGGTGAGATCGTTTAACACATTTTGACTTTCCAATTCTTTAGCGTACTGTGATTGTCTACTGATGTACTATCATTTCCTCTTTTTACACAAAACTTGTTTTTATTTTTTAATGTTTTTGTCTTTTTGCCAATAGGTTTTTATCATGTTTTTGTCATTTTCAAATTTTCAAATGTTTTTTGATTTTCTAACAATATTAATTACCTACTGATATGATATTATAATTAGGATTATTTGGGATGCTAAGTTAGATTGTAAACTGAGTTTAACTTCAGTTTCGTATACAATGCCGATAAATGACGATAACGCCCTTATGGTACTTAAAATGTGTTTTAAGCATAATATTCAAACCAAACCTTTTACTTACTGATATGTTATGACAAATAAAATATTTTAATTATTCAAAGCTGGTCATAACATCAAATTTCATAAATCTTCGCATAAATCGTCATTTAACGACTTTAACGCCGTTTAGGCCGTAGTATAGTTTTAAACCATATGTGTGAACCAAGACTTGTTACCTACTGATTTTATAAACCATTTTAAATGTTTTTACAGTAGGTATAAGTTATGAACTCAGAATCCCAAATAATGTCTCAAAACTATGTGTGAAATGACCAAAATGCCCCTACGGTGCACAGTTTGGTTATAAAGCATAAACCACACATGTATTTGATATCCTACTGATATGATATCATAATTTAAACATTTTTTACATAATGTTTATGACCATGACATCAGTTTACTTGCAAGCTCCTTTTATAAGTTGTAAAATTACCAAAATGCCCTTATAAGGCATAGTTTGATTTTAAAACCTTAACAGGCATATAAGTTGATATCCTACTGATATTATAACTTGGTTAAAGTGTTTTGGCATATGGAATTTGTTCAGGACTCATCCGGTTACCCGTTATCGCTTATACGCGTACGGTTAGACTTACGTAACTAGTTTACATAAGTTTGCCGAAAAGGGGTTTAACCTTATCGTTTTGATCTCAAAATCCAGAATGTATTATGTTTACCCATCTTATACAAGTCCTAGTACTTGTTGGGTTTAAATCACATTCTATTCGGTATACTCTTAATCTAGCGAACCTATTCTTAAGTATCGGGTCATGTCTAAAGGAACTACCTTTGGCCCGTATACATTCTAACAGATAATAAATCTGTTCTTTCCAGACTATAGTACCCCCCAGATAATCGGACTTGGGTTAATATATTTAGACTTGCGGCTTTTTGCCAAATATAGTCTTATTGATTGGAAGCTAGCAAAAAGGTAAATACTCTTGACTTATTTTAGTGTAAACTTGGGATGGCAAATATGCCTCTTGGGACGGTTATTACACAAGTAAGTCGCCTATGATTGCGCAAAAGTGTATGAATACGGTTTTATTCCGTTTACTTGATAATTACTGTTATTGGGGGTTATTGATACCATGTCCGGACAACCCAATGGGATAATCAAGTATATAATCTCGTAACAAGAATAATCCCAAGATATATTTAAAAGATCACCTACGGGTTTTCTATATGTATTAAACTCTTTTTGAAAAACTATTTTTAAAAGAGTCAGTTAATTGTATTTACCAGCTTTGCCTGACGTATTTTCAAAAGATTGAACAGCAGGTACCGAACCTTATTATAGGCTGGGATTACGGGTCGGCTAGAATGAAGGCTAAGGAATTTGCACTCCTGAAGCTTAAGGCCTATGATGTCTAAAGCTCTGTTTATTTGGATCATGCATGTGGGCTTGTATCGAACACTTGTAATACTTTTATACATTCAAGATTTATTTTAATAATTTCAATCCAATACTTCCGCTGCATATTATTATATTGTGATAACTGTTATCCAACCGTCACGTGTGTACCCATCCGGGCCCACCGGAAATCGGAGTGTGACACGACGGTTGGGGTGTTACTAAAAATTACAACGAAAAACGGGGACCGACCAGGGGCTGTTTTCGGTTAGAAAAAGGAGTGATAGCGGATGCATTGGTTCAGTGCTATCTTTGTTAAGATTTGGGTCATTGCACTTCCTCATGTTCAGGTAAGTTTCTAAACTCAACCTTATTAGAATCGTTGAATCAAAAGGATTACATTGTTAGGGGTACCGAGTTTGGAAAGTTGAATGGTATATGGGTTGTTAATTTGTCTTTCAACTTCATGTCACGAGCAACAAAAGTTTTTTGCCTGTTTTTAAAAGGGTTTTGGCTTAGAGACACTGGACTGTGATGATGGGTTTGTTCATGGTATGGGTGAAACAAAGATCTTCGTAAGTGGAAAATATAGAAACATACTATGTATTAGTTTCGTTCCAAAGGTTAACAAAAACATTTTAAGTATCGAACAATTGATACACAAAGGGTATGAAGTAATATTCGAAGGTGGCGCTTGCTTCATAAGAAAGATGTTTGATGGAACTACATCAAACTATACAGAAAAGAGGCCATTTCAAGATGTTGAAGGTCAAGAAAAACAAGGCAAGCAACCAAGGAGGTATCGAACATATTTGAAGAAATATCAAGGCCAATGTTGGTAAGGGATGATGAAGTAACAAAGGGAGCTTATGGAGTGACTCATGCTGGAGACTTTGAAGAAGAACCCAAGTGGAAGAAAATAGATGTAAATGCTATAAGGGATTTTTTGCTAGGTTATGATTCTAATGGAAAGAAGGGCGTGCAAGTAATTATTAAGTTAAATGAGGAATGCAAGAAGGTTTGTTGGGTTAATCAGTTTATTTACGAGTTAACGGATCACGGCTCGTTAGTTATTATATTAGATTGATTGGAACTTATTTTGTTGGATACATGAAAGTCTTCATTTGGATATTTGTTGGCCGGAAAAAGCATTTGTAGTTTTTATATATTAGTTATTCAATAGTTTAAATAAGTTAGACTTAGTATTGTAGTTGACCGACTTATTTGGATGTGTTCACAGTTTTAACCTATTTATTAAATGAATAAGTAAGCCTTTGGTATTCTCTTCAACACATATTTACTTTCAATAAACTGCACTTTTCCATTTTTTTCCTACAAATCGCCTACACTTTCATACGTGAGTTTTGAGTGAGTTTAATTATGAGTGTTCATGGGGCCTAAACCAACATTTATTATCAGAGCCTAGGGAAACTAGGAAGCGGGTTTGAAGATCAAAGCTTAACAAGGTGTTTTTGGTCAGGCGTTGTCTTGGTGGGTGTACCGGTTGGGACAACAGTGGTAACCGATGATGAATATAGGTGGTATGTGGGTGTTAGGGGTGATCAAAGGAAGATACAAGGTTATTTGGTTGTTAGTTGCGGGTTTGTCCAACTGGTATACAACCGGTGACAACGGGTGCCTTGATCGGCTTAGGTCGTGATAAGATAAGACTGTCGTAGGTGCATGAAAAACAGGCGTAAAGGATCTGTTAAAGCATGTGGCTTTGAATTTTGTTCGTTTACCAGTTGAAAGAAAACGTCAAAAGGTCGTGGTGACCTTGTTTTCTTGGTCAGTGGAGATGCCACTTTGAACAAGCGTGATCAATAAAAGGTATGGTTAGAGAGTTGAGAAACAACACAGTGTGAACAGTATGGCATAGAAGTTCAAGTCATGTGACTTTGAATGTGGCCGGGGAAGAGCTCATTGATCTGTTAAAAGTCGAGATGTTAATGAATGGATCCAACAGGATGCCATGTTACATGTTACAAGTGTGGTGAACTTGTTTCGGGTTAAATCGGGAATACTTTGGACGCGACTGAGGTTGAGGTCGGGTGTCCAGTAGAAGTCGAGATGGTTCAAGAAGAAGTCGAGTAAATGTTGTTGTGAATGAACAATTAAGAAGGTGTTGTTGGATTAATAGAGTTTATTCACGGGTTAACGAATCACAGTTCGTTAGTTACTATATTAGATTAATTGGAACTTATTTTGTTGGATGCATGAATGTCTTCATGTGGATGTTTGATGGCTGGAAATTGAAGACTAATTAAAGCATTTGTAGTTTTCATAAATTACTTATTTAATAGTTTAAATAAGTTAGACTTAGTATTCTAGTCGTGTTGTTGGTGTTGCGCATGGGTGGAAGATCGGGTCATAGTTTTAACGGTTCTTTAGGATAGAGTATAGTATTTTTCTTGTTCCTTTTTTATTCCCACATTGTTCATATTAATGGCTATAAATAACCCTATTAGTTTAATGAATATTAGGGGTGTTCAAGGTCGGATTATCCGGTTTTCATTCGGATATCCGAAAATTTCTGATAGTCAATAATTATATCTGAATCTATATCCGAAATTTCGAATACAGATTCGGATATTGAAACGGATATCCAAATTTAATAAAAAACAACAAATTTGTTTCGTACATACATTAAAACTAAACATGTATTTGATTTTCCAAATTTACAACATTGAAAACAAAATACATTAATAAATCCACTCAAATATTCATCATTTGTTGGAATATGACCTCAAAATGGTGTTGTTCCACATCGGTTTACCACGCGACACCCTCTTTTCGTAGTTAATGATGATGTTGGAAGTGATGAAGTTGCTACTCTTTATACAAATGGATCTGAGCGGAAATGTATCACATGTCACATGAATCCGATTATTTACTATTTTATATTGTATTTAAACTAAACATAGTATTCATATCACACACACATATATATATACATTAAATATGTCTTTTAGTTTTCGGATAATCCGATTATCCGAATTTTTTAGAAATCCATATCCGAATCCAAAATTTTGGATATTTCGTATTCGGATTTTTAGATATTTTCTGATTCAGTTTTGGATTTGATTTTTTTCAAAACCATTAATGAATATGTAAGCCTTTAATATTTTCTTCGACACATATTTACTTTCAACAACATGCAGTTTTCCATTTTTCTTCCTACAATTCGCATTCACTTTCATGTGTGAGTTTGATTGTGAGTGTTTGTGGGGCCTGAACCAACAAAGTTGGTATGGTGGTGAAGACGGATACTTTGTTCAATTAGGGAACAAAGATGTTGGTGATCATGAAGATTGAAGAATAAAGATGAAGACATGGTTTAAAAGATTAGAGGAAATATTGAAAATCTAATCCTTATAAACCATGTGGGCTACAAATTATTAAGTTGGGATAAGACATACGTTTATATTTTCTTTTTGGGTCGTAACCCAGGTACTAGACAAATGGGTCAGATTGGTTAAGTCTAGCTTATTAGGTTAATTAACAAATACGTTGCATTGGGCTTTGGGTAGTGACGGTTATTAAACCGATTCTTGAATCGATACATTCCAAACATTTGCGACGTATCATTCCTATTAAATAGGGGTGTTAAGTTCGATTTCTGTATTCACACTTTTACAGTCAATCCAATTCAGATTTAGTTCTTATTGTTCTTGTTATATTCGATATTGGTTGTGGTTTTTTGTTTGTGTATCGATGAAATGAAGAAACAATACGATCACTGTGATATGTTTCCAGAAGATAAATCATGGTTTGAGCTTGGTGATTATTCGTCCAACAGAATCACCGTTAATGGCTGATGCATCACCAATGGTAACCATCATATCACAATACTCACCATCTTTGTATGGATACATCCATTCTTTTGAGAGACACCACCAGGACTTCTTCGAGTTGGAGATGGTTTAATAGTTCCTCGTCAGACTCAGACTCGACATCAATAGTGTTAGCTACTATCTTTAAATCTTTTTTGCATAAAGATATTTGCTTTAGCTCAATTGTACCATTCTGTTGCTTGACTTTGATGTCGGGATAGTATGAGAGTACCCCTAAGTCATTCATGTCATATTGTTGCTTCATTCGGTTTTTTATTTTTCTATTTTGGATTTACTTGTCCCGGTTACCACCTAGTTGTTGACATATACACCAACTATTGCCAAGTTTGCCTCCTTAAGTGGCATAAATGTATACCCAAAATGACATAATATTCTACGAGACAAAATTCCTCTATTCCTAATGTCATAGAATATAACTTGACTATTTAGAAGACATGCAATAGTCGT